>ML679453.1:0-19180 GCA_007922305.1 Dermatemys mawii
CACTCTTGCCCACTGACCCTGCCTCCTTGTCCAGAAAAAACAGCCAATCCTAATTGAAACATCGTCAGCTCTGGAGACTCTACCACCACCCTTGGGAAATTGTTCCCATGGTTAATTATCCTCCCTGCTAAACATTTTCCCCCTAGTTCTGGTCTGAATTTGTCCTGCGTCACCCTCCAGGTTCCACCTTTCTGGGCTAGATTGAAAAGCCCATTATCACATATTTCTTCCCCATCTAGATAGACTGATCAACCTTCTCTTGGTTAACTACAGACACTGAGCCCCTCCTTCAAGCCAGCATTATAAGGCAGCGTTTCTAAATCCTTCTCTTGGCTCTTCGCTGAATTCCCTCCAATTGCCCAACGTCCGTCTTGGATTGTGGACACGCTGCCTTGACACGGGATCCCAGCAGCGGTCGCCCCAGTATTAAATCCAGAGATCAAACAACCTCGCCACGGCTCGAGTGTCCTGGTTTATGCACCCCAGGATGGCATTAGCCCTTCTGGCAACAGCATTGCCCGGGGAGCTCATGGTCGGCTGATTATCCACCACAAACCTCAAATCTTTTTCAGTCTCAAGCTGCCCAGGATATAGTCCCCTGGCCTCAGAGGCAGCAGGTTTGAATGGGTCCAAGTCCCACCCCTCCCCTCCCCAGGGCAGGCAGGGATGCTCGGGGGATGGGGCACATAGGGTGGCAGGAAGGGCTGAGGGAGAGACCCAGCCCCAAACACTAGAGCAGCCGGGCCCCTGGGTCCTGAATTTGCTGGAGCCCGGGCCTCACGGCCCATACAACTTGCTGTCCCTGCCTGATCTGTAAGTACGGCCTACATTCTTTGGTCCTAGATGTGTGCATTTACATGTAGCCACGTTAAAACAATCCAGATCACTGTAACAGTGATTGCTCCTCTTAATCATTTACCACTCCCCCAGATTATGGGTCATCTGCAAACTTTGTCAGTTGTGATTTTAAGTTTTCTACCAGGTCATTGAAAAAAATTGTTAACTAGCATACGGCCTAGAACCGATCCCTACAGCACCCCACTAGAAACGCACCCACTCAATGACTATTCTCTGTTTACAATTACATTTTAAGACCTATCATTTAGCCAGCCTTTAATCCACTTACTTATTGTGGCATGTTAATTTTATATCATTCTAGTTATTTAATCAAAATGTCATGTGGTAACCAAGTTAAACGCCATAGAGAGGTCTATTACATTAACATTATGACATTTATCAAATGAATGTGTAATCTCATAAAAAAATAAAGTTAGTTTGATAGGATCTGTTTTCCATACACCATGTTCATAGGCAATAATTATATTGCTGTCTGTTAATTCTTTATTAATCAAGTTCTTAATCACCTGCTACATTATTTTGCCTTGGATCCGTGTCAGAATGACAGGCCTATAATTAACCAGGTCATCCCATATACCCTTTTTAAATATTGGAACAATAGCCTTTTTCCAGTCTTCTGAAACTTTCCCAGTGTTCCAAGACTGACTGAAAAAAATTTACATTGATGGTCCATCAGGCTGCTCAGACAACTCTTTTATAACTCTTGGGTGAGAGTTACTGTTCAAATTCCAGCATTTGGGTCTCATTTTGTCTTTGTCTGCAAGGGTCAGAGACCGCTGCTATTACAAGACTTCTCCCCGGGGTACAAAAATACATGCTCAAGACACAAGTCAAAAGGAGGTAGTATGTGAGTTACTGGACTGCATGAGTCTACCCTGCACTAAATGGGGGCTGCTATAGAGGTGGATAGTCATTTAAGAACATAAAAACGCCCATCCTGGGTCAGACCAATGGTCCAGCTAGCCCAGTCTCCTGTCTTCCGACAGTGGCCAAAGCCAGGTGCCCCAGAGGGAATGAACAGAACAGGCAATCGAGTAATCCATTTGAGAAGATGCTACTTTACTTGTATCCCCGGAAGATAAATACCACAGACCTCCTCCCCAAATCCCCCTTTCCAGGGCAGAGGGCCCAGAAAAAGAATCAGCCGTCACTTCGGCAAGAAGGCTGTGGGGCCTGGTTATCCAGCTGCTGCACATCTGTTCACTCTCACTGCCTTTGCTCTAAGGCCATTTCCCAGGGTGGCCCGAGACCCCAGACAAAGCCAAATCTCTGGGGCTGGGATGTTTCAAAAGCATGGAGCAGCCTGGTGTGTAAACAGGGAGCCTCCCAAAGCCCGAGAGAGGGAATGGAGCCACTTTGCTTGGACCGTTTGGCAAACGGAGCTAAAGTGCCTGTCCCCTGCCTGGTTTGTTCGGAGCTAGCTGGGGTGGGTGAAGGAAAACACGGCTATCGAGTGAGGTCTCAGTGCTCTCCCCAACCTCCATGGCTTGTGCACTCAGGCAGGCTGCTCCCCCACAAAGCAAGACAAACTAACCTCAGAATAACCGACCGTCTGGGGCAAGACTAATGCAATATTGCTCCATGCTGGGCTCTGCAGAGGCCAGACAATTGCTTCTGCCCAGGTGGCCACCAGCCTCAGTGACTTTTCCTCCAGCAGACACCAGCCCTGGGTCCAGCCTTAGTATTTATCCCCTGCCCCATCCAAGTGGAGCATAAACCTTTGCCCAGAGAAACAGCGTCATCACACTGCGAGCTCAGCTCTGACGGGTGGAAACTGGACTTCAGCTCAGTCCCAGAGTCGTTTCCTGTTGCAAAGTTTGGGGTCTGTGGGCAGTCGGTGCCCAGGAGCCGAGTGACGCCATGGTCTGCTCCTGTGGCAATTCCTTCGGGACAGTACAATAGTGCTGCACTGGCAACCAGCTAAATTCCCGGTAGACTGCGCGGCTGCTATCAAGGGCCGCACAGGTGGGGAGAGGTGCCCCTCCTCCGGCCTGACCCTGCCAGAGCTACTGCAGCACCCCACGCCCGGCCCGCCGGAGCTGCCACGGCTGGGAGAGGTGTCCTTCCTCCCGCCGGGTCCCGAGTTGCGGCAGCGAGAGAGGGCTGGCGGGGTCCTCTCTCCCTGGGGCAGCCTGCACCCCAAACCCCTCATCCCTGGCCCCACCCCAGAGCCCGCACGCCCACTGGGATCCCTCACCCCCGCTCCCCAATCCTCTGCACCAGCTCTGAGCCCTCTCCCACACCCCAAACCCCTCCTCGCTGGCCCCACCCCAGAGCCTTGACCCCCAGCTGGAGCCCTGCACCCCAATCCTCTACCCCAGCCCTGAGCCCCAGCACCCCAAACCCCTCATCGCTGGCCCTGCATCTCAGCCGCACCCCCCAATCCCTCACTCCACCAATCCTCTGCCTTAGCTCTGAACCCTCTCCTGGACCCCAAACCCCTCATTCCCAGCCCTGCATTTTAGCCGCACCCCCCCGAGCCCTCACCTCCCACCCCAATCCTCTACCCTGGTCCTGAGCCCCATCCCGCACCTCGAACCCCTCATCCCTGGCCCCGCTTCAGAGCCTGCACCCCCAGCCAGAGCCTGCATCCCAACCCTCTGCCACAGCCCTGAGCCCCCCCAATCCCTCAGCCCCCACTCCCGCCGCACATCACCTCCATATTTGTGCACATAACCAAATTCATTCTGCACATGGACGTAACAAATTAGAGGGAACAATGGTCACCAGCCAGCAGAGACAGCAGCCCCTTCTGAGACTCTGGCATCCACCCCATCACTGCAGCCCGGTCCCAGGGAGCTAGAGTCCTGAAATTGCTTGTCAGCCTAGCTTTCCTCCCCAGCAAGGGCACCAGCGTTTCACAGCTATGCACTGTGAAGTCCAGTTCATTATGAACGTTACTGTCCTTTCCGAAAATCACAGGAACTGTACCTGGAATGGACCTGTTAGGGTAGGTTCCTCGATCCCAGTGACCCATGGCAGGATTGTTTACGCCAGTCAGGGCTTTCTCCGGTCTAGTGCAGACATCCCGAACAATGGGGACCCTTCTCATATCTCACTATCAGGCATGGTCTCTGGAGAGCAAGCCTAGAGCTACCCCCTTTGCTCCCACGACCCATACAGGAGGGACTCAATCGGAATCCCTGTCAAATCCACCTCCTCCAAAGACGTCCAGGCTTGTGAGACATGGAGACTCTTAACTGGAGTCCACCAACACGGGTGTGAAAGGGATCCTGCATCCGGAACAGCCTGTGTACCCCCAACTCCTGGTGGAGTCAGACCCTGAGCATACTTACTTGACAGCAGCATGAGTCCATGTGCACAACAAAGGAGGTGATGTTATATTCTTGATGTATAATGCAACAACTTGTTCTGAGGTCCAGAAGGAGGCAAGAGACAAACTGGATGAAAGTCTCTGGGTAAAGATCAATGAGTGGGAAAAATTGGGGTGATGTCATAGTAGGAGTCTTCTAGGGACCATGAAACCAGGAACAGGAGGTGGATGGGGCATTTCTAGAACAAAGAAGAGAAATATCTAAAGCCAAGACCTGGAAGCAACGGGGGACTGTCACTACCCAGACATCTGCTGGAAAAGTGATACAGCAAAACACAACGTTTCCAGGAAGTTCTTGGGATGTATTAGAGACAACATTAGTTTCAGAAAGTGAAGATAGTAACCAGGGGGCAGCCATTTTAGTAAGGAGTCAATATGACCCCATCAGAAGCTCTTGAATGACCTGAAAAATCAAGCAAATCCTATAAAAAGTGGACACATGGAGGAGTAGAAAGGAACAGTACAAGGATGTAGGGACCGAATCAGAAAGGCAAAGGCATTACATCTAATAAGGGACATAAAAGGCAACAAGAAGAGGTTCTTTAAATATGTTAGGAACAAGAGGAAGAGCGAAGGAAAGCATAGTCCTCTCCTTAGTGGAGAAGGAGAGTGAAGAATGGATGACATCAGGACTGAGGTGTGGAATACTGTCACTGAGTCCCCGGGGCGATGGTCTGGACCTGCTCCCTACGAAGCCAGTCAGGACTCTGGGGGGAAGCTTCTTCTCCATAAACAGCCTGTCTCCATGGCTAGGAGCTTCACAGCTTCCACCTTCCTGGGTCTGACCTTGGAGCATTCAGCACCTTCTGCCCCTCCGTGCGCTTCCCGCAGCAAGCCCACCAGGCAGGGTCCTGGGGAAGCCCATGGGTCTGCACCTCAACCCCACAGTCAGACGTGACTCTCAGCCCGCCAGTAAAACAGAGGTTTATTAGATAACAGGTACCTGATCTAACACAGACTGTAGAGCGAACGTACCCCCTCAGCTGGATCCATTCTGGGGGCCAGGGAGCCAGGCCAGCCTGCCTGTAGCGCTCTGCCTCTTCCCAGCCAGACCCAGACTGACCCTCACTCCCCAGCTCCTCCCCTGCTTCCTTTGTCTGCTTCCCGGGCAGGAGGTCAGGTGACCTCTTCCCCCCACCTGGAGTCAAGTTACAGCTTCAGGTATGGACACCTTCACACAACAGTCAGAGGAACCATTGAGAGTATTTCTATTCCCTCACAAATGCCTGTTTGTCTTCAGTCTTCAGTAAAAAGGTGAACTGGAATTAGACACGTGATGCAACCAACAAGGGGAAAGGAACACAAGTCAAAATATGGAAAGAACAAGTTAAAGAATAAGGAGATAAATTAGATATATTCAAGTCAGCAGAGCCTGAGGAAATTAACTCTAGGGTACTTAAAGAAAAGCCAGTTCTCTTTTGTAACCGGTGTTCTTCGAGAGGTGTTGCTTGTGTCTATTCCACAGTAGGTGTGCGTGCTTGCCATGTGCACCGGTGCTGGAAGCTTTTCCCTTAGCAATACCCGTAGGGGGAGCGCCGCTGCGACCCCGGGAGTGGTGCCCTCATGGCGCGGGATAAGGGGACCAGCGTGCTCCCCCCACCCTCGGTTCCTTCTGGTCAGACCACTCCGACAGAGGGGAAGGAGGGCAGGGTGTGGAATAGACGTGAGCAACACATCGTGAAGAACACCAGTTACAGAACAGAGAACTGTCCTTTCTGCTTCCCGTGCTTGCTCCTGTGTATTCCACAGCAGGGGATTCCCAGCTGTATCGGTGGGAGGTGGGTAGGAGGTCACAGGTTCCCAGGTTGGAGCACTGCCCTGCCAACCCGGCCTGGTGTGGGAGACATTCGCGTAACGCGAGGTGAACCGAGGACCAGGTAGCGGCCCTACAAATGTCCTGGATCGGGACATGGGCCAAGAAGGCTGCCGAGGAGGCCTGCACCGGAGTCGAGTGCACTTTCACAATCGGCGGAGGGAGGACACCCGCCCGGTCAGAACAGGCACAGGTGCACGAGACGATCCCGTTGGAGAGTTGCTGCCTGGAGACTGGCCGAGGCCACGAACGGCTGTGGGGGCTGTCTGAACGGTTTGGTCCAGAGCGCCAGGCCCTGACCCCAACGGCTGTTTTCTCTGCATTGCAGGCAGCAAGGGTGCCACCATGTGGCCACTGGAAGAGACACAAGGTTCCATAGGATACTCAGCGCGACTTAAATTATGTTGTTTAATTGGTTAACTGATTAAAGGGAGGGGGCTGGGGCCACTGTGGCTGGTGCTGTTCTGGCCAGCTGGTGTGGCTGGGGTCTGCGGGCTGGCGGGGCCTGGGGCTGGGGTCGCTCCATGTAGCTGGCCCGGAGCTGGGGCTGGGGGTTAATGGTTGGGGTTGGTTAATGGGTAAGACTACTCCTTACCAGTTAACCATTTAATATTTTACATCCCTATCACTGAGCTCCTCCCTCTACTTCAAAACTCCAGAGAAAGAGTCTTTCCATTGCCCACCGGTGCAGTCAGCAGAACAGACACGTGCCCCTGGGACGGGACCACGAGGGGCTGACGTCATGACAGGCTTCGCAAGTTCAGTGCAGTTGACACGCATGTGCCTGGCCTGCGTGTGCTCTAGACGCACCCACACACTCTCATCCCGGCCTCCTAGGCTCCGCAGCTCTTTCCCCTCCCACAGTGACTTAGCCCACCCTCCAGAAAAGCAGAGGGCAGCTGGGCCTTGCGCTGGGGCCTGCAGCTCAACCAATCCTGGCTCTTGCTAACAGAGGTGGGAAGAGAAGCAAATCCCAGGGCTGAGGGCCCTTTGCTGGAAGGCCTGGCCTGACTCCAGCCCCTCTCGGCGCAGCTGCGGGTTGGGTGTTAACGCAGGGGGGTCACCGCTGCAGTCCTGTTTCTTCGAGCCGTGCACCCCAGATCCTGGCGTGGAGAGGAAACGCACAGCACAGAACCAGAGCGGTGCTGTGACAAGCGGTGTCCTGGGCTCCATTTCAGGGAGTGCGCTAGAGTCCCAGTGTCATAGAAGAGCAGGGTTGGAAGGGACCTCAGGAGGTATCTAGTCCAACCCCCTGCTCAAAGCAGGACCAACCCCAACTAAATCATCCCAGCCAGGGCTTTGTCAAGCCTGACCTTAAAAACCTCTAAGGAAGGAGATTCCACCACCTCTCTAGGGACCCCATCCCAGTGCTTCACCACCCTCCTAGGGAAAAAGTGTTTCATATTATCCAACCTAAACCTCCCCCACTGCAACTTGAGACCATTACTCCTTGTTCTGTCGTCTGGTACCACTGAGAACAGTCTAGATCCATCCTCTTTGGAACCCCCTTTCAGGTAGTTGAAAGCAGCTATCAAATCCCGCCTCAGTCTTCTCTTCTGCAGCCTAAACAATCCCAGTTCCCTCAGCCTCTCCTCGTAAGTCATGTGCTCCAGGCCCCTAATCATTTTTGTTGCCCTTCACTGGGCTCTTTCCAATTTTTCCACATCCTCGTAGTGTGGGGCCCAAAACTGGACACAGTACTCCAGATGAGGCCTCACCAATGCCAAATAGAGGGGAATGATCATATCCCTTGCTCTGCTGTCAATGCCCCTACTTATACAGCCCAAAATGCCATTAGCCTTCTTGGCAACAAGGGCCCACTGTTGATTCACGTCCAGCTTCTCATCCACTGTAACCCCTAGATCCTTGTTGGCAGAACTGCTGCCTAGCCAGTCATCCCCAGGGAGGTGGTGGTCTCCCTGCGCTGTCTGCGCCCTCAAGCACCGACTCTGCAGTTCCCATTGGAAGTGGAAAACCCAGACGTGTTGACCCCAAGCTCCCCCGCCCATGCTCCAGGGACGTGCTTGCGCGGGGCCAGGGCCCTGCTGTGCCACCAGAATTTTAGTGCCTAAAATCTCCAGTTTGGCTCCTGTAGCCTCCAGGAGCTAGATCCTGATTCCAGGAGACTCCCGGAAAAACCCTCCCCCTTCCCGGCTCAGCAGCCCCCTCTGGGGAGGAGGGCCTTTCTGGTCCTGGATGCTGGAGCCGGGAACTGGATTTCCTCCTGGGGGTCCCTAGCATCCCTCAGGCTCCGGCACTGAGCTGCTTACCCTGCATGATGGCCCGCCATGGGGAGCGGACCACATCCCAGCCCTCCCCTAGCCAGTCTGGCAGCAGAATGCCCGCTTTGTATCCCCCAGCCACGGGCCCGTCCTCGCCCGCATGGGGAAGGCAGGCTGGGCCAGCACCTGGGCTGGGCTCCCCTTAGCTGCCTCCTTCCTACGCACGTCACTCGCCAGGAACAGTCTTGCTCTTCGGGGAAGGCTCCCAAGTACCATGGTGATGGGCACCCTGGGAAAGCCTCATGCAATACCTGGGGGTGTTACACACGCTGTGCCCTGGCCTGTATGGCCATGGGGCCTGACCCCCGCACCGCACAGGGCCTAGCGCCACCCCTCTCCCAGCCCGGCGGCTGCAGGAGCCGAGCCCGACAAAAGGGCCTTGCCCCAGGCCTGGGTCTGTTACCGTGGAAACAGCTGGGCACGGGAGGGGATGGGTTGTTGGCAGACTGTCAGTGGAGGGTTGTAGGGCTGTGATGCTGGACGGGTGAAGCTGGTGGGGCTGGAGGCGTCCCCCCAGGGGCTGGGTGAGATGGAGAGACAGGCCGTTCATGTGAGGTGCCGGAGTCAGTGAGGCCTTATGCCTGAGATGCCTGGTGCAGAGCCCAGGCAGGGCCCTGGCAGCATGTAGCTGCCGGGACCTGTTTCTGCCCATGCACGAGGCGGCTGACATGTGATGGCGTCACAGGGGGTGGGGGAGTCCAGTTCCCACACTCCCCACTTCCTGGGATTCACAGGGACTCTCAGCCAGCCAGTAGATCAGAAGGTTTATCTGGGATGACAGGAACACAATCCAACTGAGAGCTTGTCAGTACAAACAGGACCCCTTAATCAGGCCCTTCTGGGGGGCAGGGAGATAAGACCCCAAATCCGGGCTCCCTCCTCTTCCCCAGCCAGCTTCTACCCCCAAACCCCTGCAGCCAACTCCTCCTTCCTTTGTTCACTTCCCGGGCTCTAGGTGTCATCTCCCCTCCCCCTTCTCATCTCAGGTTACAGCTCCAGGTATGTCCCCTTCAGAGCAGCCTCCCCCCTCCAGTGAAACTCTTGAGATCACGTCCACCCTTCCCCTTACTTGTCACATCACCCCCCATTTCCAGTCTGAACTGAGCGGGGTCGCTCTGACCAGTGACCTGGGGAAGTTCAGGGCCCACTCTCTGGGACAACGCATCCGCTATCATGTTGGCACTTCCCTTCACATGGACCACGTCCATGTCATAATCCTGCAGGAGCAGACTCCACCTCAGGAGCTTGGCGTTGGCCCCTTTCATCTGGTGCAGCCAGGTCAGGGGGGAGTGGTCGGTGGACACGGTGAAGTGTCTCCCAATAGATACGGTTGTAGTTTCTTGAGGGCCCACCCCATGGCCAGGCATTCCTTCTCGATGGCCGCGTAGTTCTGCTCCCGGGGGAGCAACTTCTTGCTCAAGTACACGATGGGGTGTCTGTCCCCCTTTTCATCCTCCTGCATTATCACCACCCCCAGCCCCCCGTCTGAGGCGTCGGTGAATACCACAAACGGCTTGTCAAAGTCCAGTTTTGCCAGACCCGGGCCGCTGACGAGAGCCTCCTTCAGCACACAGAGAGCCCTCTGGCACTGCTCGGTCCAGACCACCTTGTCTGCTTTCCTCTTCTTGCATAGCTCAGTGATGGGGGCAGCTATGGCACTAAAGTGGGGCACAAACCTTCGATAGTACCCCGCTATCCCGATGAAGGCTTGGACCTGCTTTTCGGTCTGGGGCGCGGGCCAGTCTCTGATTGCCTCCACCTTGGCTGATTCGGGCTTTAGGTGGCCGCTCCCCACCCGGTCTCCCAGGTAGGACACTTCAGCCATCCCCACCTTGCACTTCTCTGCCTTTTTGGTCAGCCCAGCCTTCTGGAGTCGGTCCAGCACTTGTCTAACCTGGGACACATGGTCCTCCCAGGTCTTGCTAAAGACACAGATGTCATCAATATACGCCACGGCAAAACTCTCCATCCCCTTCAGGAGCTGGTCTACGAGGCGCTGGAAGGTGGCTGGCGCCCCTTTGAGGCCAAAAGGCAGGGTCAGGAACTCATAGAGCCCCAGAGGGGTGATAAAGGCAGATTTCAGCCTGGCATCTGCATCCAGGGGCATCTGCCAGTAACCCTTTGTAAGATCCATAGTAGTAAGGAACCGAGCTCCCCACAGCTTGTCTAGGAGCTCATCAGGCCTGGGCATGGGGTAGGCATCAGACACAGTGATGGCATTGAGCTTTCAATAGTCCACACAAAACCGGATCGACTCGTCCTTTTTGGGGACCAGCACCACTGGTGAGGCCCAAGGGCTGGAAGATGGCTGGATCACCCCCAGGGCCAGCATGTCATTGACCTCCTTCTCCAGGTCCTTGGCAGTGTTCCCTGTGACTTGGAAGGGGGAGCATCTTATAGGGGGGTGCGATCCCATCTGCACCTGGCGGACAGTCAGATTAGTGCGTCCAGGCTGGTTGGAAAACAGCTGCTGGTACAGTTGTAGCACCCCTCTGATCTCAGCTTGCTGGGCAGGAGTTAGCTGATCCGAGAGAGGGATTATGTCCAGGGGGGAGACCACTCCTGTTCCAGGGAATAGATCTACGAGAGGATCAGCTCCCTGCTCCTCCCAATGTCCACAGATAGCCAACACCATATTCCCTGTGTCATAATATGGCTTCATCATATTCACACGGTACACCCGGCGATGGTGCGCCCGGTTAGACAGCTCCACCACATAATTTACCTCATTCAGTTGCTTGACAACTTTAAAAGGGCCTTCCCAGGCGGCCTGTAGCTTGTTTTTCCTCACGGGAATGAGAACCATCACCTGGTCCCCGGTGGCGTAGGTGCGGGCTTGCGCCGTGCGGTCGTACCAGACCTTCTGCTTCCTCTGGGCTCTGGCCAGATTTTCCCTGGCCAGGCCCATGAGTTCCGCAAGTCTCTCTCGGAAGGTCAGGACATACTCCACCACCGATTCTCCCTCGGGCGCGGCCTCCCCCTCCCATTCGTGTCTCATCAGGTCCAGGGGCCCCCTTACTCTCCGTCCATATAGCGGTTCGAAAGGTGAAAATCCGGTAGACTCCTGGGGCACCTCCCGGTATGCGAACAGCAGGTGAGGTAAGTACTTGTCCCAGTTCTGCGGGTGCTGGTTCATAAAGGTTTTCAGCATCATCTCTAGCGTCCCATTGAACCTCTCCACCAGCCCGTTGGACTGGGGGTGATATGTTGTGGTCCAGCGGTGCTGGACCCCACATTTCTCCCACAAGCCCCGGAGCAGGGCCGACATGAAGTTGGACCCTTGGTCTGTCAAGACTTCCTTGGGGAACCCCACTTGGCTGAAAATGGTCAGCAGCGCGTCTGCCACAGTGTCTGCTTCGATGGAGGATAAGGGCACTGCCTCCGGGTAGCGGGTGGAGAAATCCACCACCACCAGAATGTATTTCTTCCCTGACCGGGTCGTCCTGCTGAGAGGCCCCACTATGTCCATAGCCACCTTCTGGAAAGGCTCCTCTATGATGGGCAAAGGCCTCAAAGCCGCTTTCCCCTTGTCCCGGGCCTTCCCCACTCGCTGGCAGGGGTCACAGGATCGGCAGTACTGTCGGACTGCGGAAAAGACCCCAGGCCAGTAAAAGTTCTGTAGCAGCCTCTGCCCGGTGCGCCGGATTCCCTGGTGCCCTGCGAGAGGGATGTCATGGGCCAGGTACAGTAACTTGCGGCGATACTTCTGGGGGACCACCAGCTGTCTACTGATCCCCCATGACTCCACTTCCCTGGGGGGAGCCCATTCTCGGTACAGGAACCCCTTCTCTCACAGGAACCTCTCCTGGCAGCCTCTCCCCATGGTCCGTACCTCGCTAAGGCCGGCCAGGTCCCTGAACTTCTGCAAGGAGGGATCTCTCTGCAACTCGGCCTGGAACTCAGCAGCTGGGGAAAGGAAGGGGGCCGGCTCCCTCGTGCTTGCTGAGTCTGAGGCCACAGCCTCTCTGAGCCCGGTCCCTGGACACCCCCTGCCCCCTGGGGCAGGGTCCTGCACCCCCGGTACAGTACCCTCTCCACGGTCAGTGCACCGTGCCCTGCGCTGGCTCTGGCTATGGGTGATAACCAGGGTGCCCTTGGGTTTGCTTGGCCAGTTCTCTAGGTTGCCCCCCATCAATACCTCCGTGGGCAGATGGTGGTGTACCCCCATCTCTTTGGGGCCCTCCTTGGGCCCCCATTTCAGATGCACCCTTGCGAGAGGCACCTTGAATGGGGTCCCACCCACCCCCGTCAGGGTCAGGTAGGTGTTGAGCACCATCCGTTCTGGGGCCACCACCTCGGGCCGGGACAGTGTCACCTCAGCACCCGTATCCTGGTATCCATAGACCTTCCTTCTGTCCACCTCCAGGGGAACAAGGCACTCGCTCTGCAGGGACAGTCCTGTGCCCTCCCTGTAAACTGAGAACCTAGAGTCCTGAGTGCCCAGCCCCCCAGAGGAGCTGGTCTGGGGCCCTCCTCCCTCCTGAGCAGGTGGTAAGCTGCCAGTCCCCCTGGCCTGGGCAGCCTGCCCCTCGTCGGGCTGGGACCCTACCCAGTTAACTCTGTGGGGGTTTGGTCTGCTCAGTCTGTCCTTGGGGCAGTGGGGCCATATGTGGCCTCTCCAGCCACAGTTATAGCAGCTCGTGTCCCGCTGGTCCCCTCGAGCGGGTTGGTTGGTCCTGGTGCTAGAGGTTCCCTTTTGGAGGGGGTTCTCTGTATTTCCCCGCTGTGAGGTCCCAGAGTGTCTCTCTCTTGGTCTCGTGGTGGGCCGGTTCCTTTGGGACTCTGCCCTGCTACTTCCTGACCAACTGTTCACAGACTCGTCGGCCAACTGTCCTGCGGGTTCTCTGGCTTTTTGTCCCTCAACCACAGCCTCAGGTCAGATGGGCACTGCTCATACAGCTGCTCCAGTATGAATAGGTCGAGCAGGTCCTCCATCATTTGGGCCCCGCTGTCCACTTGTGGGCATAGCCCTGCATCTGGTTGACCAGTTGTAGGTAGGTGACCTCAAGGGTTTTCCGCTGACTCCGGAACCTTTCCCGGTACATCTCAGGAGTCAGCCCAAACTCACGGAGCAGGGCCTTTTTGAACAGTTCATAGTCCTCTGCCTCCGCCCCTTTCATTCGGCTGTACACCTCCACGGCTTTGGGGTCCAGTAAGGGAGTGAGGAACTGGAGCCTGTCTGCAGGGGCAATCCTGTGCATCCCGCAGACGTTCTCGAAGGCTGTCAAGAAGCTACCTATGTCCTCCCCCTTCTTATGCCGGGCCAGGAAGCCCTTATCAAAGCTCCATGCAGTCTTGGATCCCCCCTTACTTGTCGCAGCCGGGGCCCCACTGCTCCTCAGCCTGGCCAGCTCCATCTTATGCCGGCGTTGCCTCTCTTTCTCCCCCAGCTCACGCTGGCACTGCCGCTCCTCATGCCGGCACTGCTGCTCCTCCTGCTGGCACTGCCGCTCTCGCTCCGCTAGTTCTTGCTCCCTCAGCTCGAGCTCTTTCAATTTTATGTCCCATTCAAGGGGCCTCCGTTCCAGGGGTGGGGAACCCCGCTGGGAGGATCCCCTGCTGGCTGCATGGGTCTGGATACCCTCAGTATTCGCTGGGCTTCCCCCAACCCCTCCCCTAGGCATAAGTGAGAGGGGCATCGGGATGTCCTCGACAGCAGTCTTCCCCCTCCCCATCGGGTCAGGCACCGGGGCTGGAGCTCCGTCTGCCGGGCGGCTCCCCTCAGAGGCAGGGCTTGGTGCATCCACACGATCCTTCTCCTCCAGCTGCGCTATCAGCTGGTCTTTGGTCAGCCTTGCAATGCGCAGTCCCCACTGCTGGCACAGCTCCACCAGGTCGCTCTTAAGGCGCTTGGCATACATCTTCCTGCTGGCCACTCGCAGGCCTGTGCTCTCAGCTTCCCACGGTTTCCAGGAGGAACCCCCTTGTGTGCCAGCCCTTCTCACCACCACTCTCCCAGGGTCGAGCTGCCACTCTTCACCCCTAAGACTGCTCACCGCAGTGCCCAAGGGGACCCCGCTGCTGCAACAGACCTTCTCGCTGGTCACACACTCTCAGGGGTTAAGCGTAGCTCCTCCGCCCCCCGAAACCACTTCTCTCTGGATCTTCAGCGCACCTGGTTCCCGTCAATCCCCCTTCGTTACACTGCTCCCCAATCACTTACTGCAGGAAGTGCTGTTCATGGGGCGTAGTACTTCCCACCGCTGCCACCAGTTGTCACAGGGCGTGGGGGAGTCCAGTTCCCACACCCCCCACTTCCTGGGATTCACAGTGATTCTCAGCCAGCCAGTAGATCAGAAGGTTTATTTGAGATGCCAGGAACACAATCCAACTCCGAGCTTATCAGTACAAACAGGACCCCTTAGTCAGGCCCTTCTGGGGGGCAGGGAGATAAGACCCCAAATCCGGGCTCCCTCCTCTTCCCCAACCAGCTTCTACCCCCAAACCCCTGCAGCCAACTCCTCCTTCCTTTGTTCACTTCCCGGGCCCTAGGTGTCATCTCCCCTCCCCCTTCTCATCTCAGGTTACAGCTCCAGGTATGTCCCCTTCAGAGCAGCCTCCCCCCTCCAGTGAAACTCTTGAGATCAGGTCCACCCTCCTCCCTGCTTGTCACAGAGAGCCCAGCACAGGGGTCCCGGGGGGAGTGAGGGGGTTGTTTGCCTTCTCTGCAGCGGGGGAGATGGCAGGCGTTCAGGAATGCGAGGCTTTTGCGACCAAGCCTGCGGGGTGGGGGCGCACCTAGGTGGGGAGAGAGGAGGCGTCTGTCCTCTGCTCGGCCAGCAGCCCTGAGGCCTGGATCAGCAGCCAGGCTCCTGGGCGGCTTCTCACCCAAGGGTCCAGCAGCATGGGAAGAGCCAGGCCCTCCGGGAAGAGACAATACCCAAGAGACACTGGAGCTGGCCTGCCCCTCCCCCATACTTGGTTTGCAGGGGCTGCCCTTCCACTTGGAGGATCAGCCCAGGGGAGGGAGACAGCACAGCCTTAGGCAGCCCCTCCCCAGCAAGCAGCTCAAACGGGACCCTGGGACCCTAAGAGCACCTCCAGCCAGAGGGCAGAAGGCTCCGGGTATCTAGCAGTGAGCCTCAGCTGGCCTGACCCGCTCAGTGCACCCCATGCACTGTTGGCATAACCTGTAGCTAAAGGTGTTGTGAATGTCACATGCATATTACCCAGATGTGTTAGTGCAGGATGTATGTGGGGTTGACGTTGGTCAGTAACATTAGCTTGGGGTGTAGGTGCAGGTGACGCTGGTCAGTAGCATTAGCGTGGTGGGATGTCTGAACGGGTGACACTGATCAGTAGTGTTAGCATGGGGTGTAGGTACAGGTGACGCTGATCAGTAGTGTGGGGTGTAGGTACGGGTGATGCTGGTCAGGAGAGTTAGCATGGGGTGTAGGTTCGGGTGATGCTGGTCAGTAGTGTTAGCGTGGTGGGGTGTAGGTACAGGTGACACTGGTCAGTAGTGTTAGTGTAGGGTGTCGGTAAGGGTGATGCTGGCCAGGAGAGTTAGTGTGGGGTGTCGGAACGATGACACTGGTCAGTAGTGTTAGTGTGGGGTATAGGTACGGGTGATGCTGATCAGTAGTGTTAGCATGGGATGTAGGTACGGATGACGCTGTTCAGTAGCGCTAGCATGGTGGGGTGTACGTACGGGTGACACTAGTCAATAGTGTTAGTGTGGTGGGGTGTAGGTACGAGCAATGCTGGTCAGTAGTGTTAGTGTGGGGAGTCATATGGGTGACACTGGTCAGTAGTGTTAGCATGGGGTGTTGGTACGGGTGACGCTGGTCAGGAGAGTTAGTGTGGGCTGTAGGTACAAGTGTCACTGGTCAGGAGAGTTAGTATGGGGTATAGATACAGGTGTTGCTGGACAGTAGTGTTAGTGTGGGGTGTTGGTATGGGTAACGCTGGTCAGGAGAGTTAGTATGGGGTGTAGGTACAGGTGTCGCTGGTCAGTAGTGTTAGTGTGGGGTGTTAGTAGGGGTGACGCTGGCCAGGAGAGTTAGTATGGGGTGTAGGTACAGGTGTCACTGGTCAGAAGAGTTAGGGTGGGGTGTAGGTACAGGTGTCACTGGTCAGGAGAGTTAGGGTGGGGTGTAGGTACAGGATCTAAGTAAAGTGATACAGCTATTTTGGCTGACGTACTCTGGAGAGCTAGAGAGACCCAGCTCCCGGCTGTGCCGGGCCAGCCATGCGGGAAGAAAACAGGTGAGCAGACTACTTTGGAGCAACGCCTCTAGTTTGTAAATTCGGTTCAAGCCTCCCAGCATATTTGTCCCTGTTTGTTTGTAACCGTTGGTGGCCAAACCCCTTTGCTTTGGGCGCCCAGACCAATCTGCTGGGTGTTTTCTTACACAGCCAGCCGGGCGCTGTGGGGAACACGAGACTTTGGGAGCTTGTGGGCGGCAGAGGAAATGGTTTGGGGCTCTCGGGGCTGGTGGGTCACCCTGATTGGAGGAAGCAGGAGGGAGGAAGCCAAGGTGAGGCCGTTGTGCCGTGAGCAGGCAGCGTGTGTCAGGGCTCTGAACCAAACTGCACAGCACAGTCAGCCAGGGTCACAGGGCAGGACCAACACGGCCCCACCTGCCCCAGACAGCGCCCCCGTGGGACAGGCCAGTGTGTGCTCAGCAGAGGCTGCGGCTGGCCAGGAGCTGGGCAAGGCAGGGACAGCTCTGCCCTGCTGCCAACCCCCAAGGTTAAAAAGAGTACATTTAAAACTCTCTGACTTTTAAGCCAATCACGGTTGGGCTTGTCGGTTGATTTCCTGCTGGTCCCTGCAGCCAGATGGGCTAGAAATGCCCTTTTCCTTTGACTGCCGGCAACGTCTGATAATCCCGGGACTCCAGGACCTGGGGCTGTAGAGAATCCCTGAGCCAGCAGCACCGAACAGGAGCTCGGGTGCGTCCTGGCCATGCAGGTTAGTAAGGTGCTAACACAGCCCCATTGCAAACAGACTCACAGAAAAGATGTGCAGGCCCCCAGCCAGTCTGATACTCCTCTGCCGGCGGCGACACGAGGGCTGTGGTCTCCCAGGCAGCAGGCACTGCCACCTGGCAGAGCGCCAAGGGAAACTGGCTCCGTAACAGGAGTGGCAGCTGCCCACGGGCGCTTCCCTCTATGGCTGGTGCCACCCGCTAGCCCAATGACTGGCCATGGGTGAGGCCGGGTCTGTGCGTCTGGACACAGGAGCCCGCACAGAGGAAGGGCGTCTGGCGTTGCACAGGAGTCAAACACCCTGCGCAGACAGGCTGGCACGACAGACTGCAGGGAGGGGAGAGTGTGCGACCAGGGACAACAGAACACCAACGGGGGATGGGGTGACCGGGATCCCAGGGGCTGGGATCTACACTCCAACTCACCGGAGGGTGGCACGGGGTCTCCGCTGAAAGCCGGTGTCCTGCCGGGGTCAGGCGCAGTATGGTGTGGGGACAGGAGTTACACAGAGCGTCTCTCCAGCAAGCCTGGGCCGTGGTTTCGCGTTTCGCACTCTACCCGTTTCGCACTCTACATGTGTGGGAGGAGTTGTGAACTTGGCAATGGAGGCCCGTTTACCGAGTGAAATGGTAGCGAAGGGCTGGTGGAGGCCTAGGGAGGAAGCTAACAGGACCGGTAAGCGGCGTGGGGTGTGTGTGTGGGGGGGTGCTAGTCGGAGGTGAGCAGCAAAGGTGTGTTCTGGTACGTTTGGGGGTGCAGGAAGAACCCTTCAGTCCATAAGGACAAGCTGCCAACGGGCTCCCTCTTCTGAGACGGGCCCTCACCCAAAGTGGTTGCAATCAGGGGTCAGTCTGGCCTCTAGGGCATGCCAGCCCCTGGGCTACGGTTGCCTGTAGGGGATACTCTGGCCAGTGGGGATACGCTGGCCCGTGGGGTACACGCTGGCCCGGTAGAGTGGGGGTGTCCTGCCCTGGGACGCGTTATCGTTCTCTTTGCCATGGACCCATCTGTCCCCATCTCAGCCAAATCAGGCCAGGACTCGCCTCTCCTCCGCAGGGTTTGGGCTCAGCACGGTGGGTGGAAGGTGCCAGGGGAGGGGGCAGTGGGCATTGCACTGGCTGTGTTGTTACGGGGTAGTGCGGACAGCCGCGTCCCCACTCCGGCGCCGTCATCACCCCCGGCGCGGCGGGAGCTGGGGACGGGAGAACTTGGTTGCTGAGGGCGCTGTATCCACCCCAGGAGTTCGGGGGGACGGGGAGTCTCACAGGCCGAGCACGGTAGCGAAGGCTGAGCAGGCCGTGGCCGGTTCTTGGGCCGACCGGGTATGTTGTGGGGCGGGGGACGGGGAGTGCAGCGTGGGTCTGTTAGTTCGACGGGGTGCAGGGAACGCGGGGAGGTCCCGCCGCGAGTGTCCACCAGAGAGGGGTCAAGGGAGGGACGCCCGGTGCTGGTGGGCGGTGCCACCAGGAACCGCCGGCCTCTGCACCGGAATCCTGGTTTGGGGGCCCTGATGCCACGTTCTGGGCAGTGATGGCCGGGGCCCTGCCCCCACCTCAGGGCATTAGGTGCCCATCCCGCAGCCGCTCCAAAGGGCCCAACCCTCCCGAGACCCCCATGTTTGGAGCTGGGCCCCGGCCCATCCCCCAGCCAGGGGGAGCCCGGGCAGCTGAGCCAGACACGCCCCGGACATGTGTTTACCACACCAGTTTATTTGAAATCCAACGTAACACAGATGCGGGTTTGCACAGCAGGCGACACGAACAGGGGATGGGCAAGGCAGCAGCGGCGGTGTGGCATCCTCCTCAACCCCCTGGCCCAGCTCCCACCCCCCGCAGCACCCAGGGAGGGGCTCCTTGTGGGACCTTCGCAGCTCTGCCGGTGGAGCCTGGGGGCTCCCGCTCCCCCAGCGCAGCGGGGTTGGGGGATCCCCTGCTCTAGGATCCTGCCAGCCCCCTGGAG
>ML679454.1:0-15450 GCA_007922305.1 Dermatemys mawii
GAGGAGCGAAGGGGGTGGCACAGGGAGGAGCAAAGGTGGGCACGGGGCGGCCGGAGGAGTGAAGGTGGGCACGGCATGGCCGGAGGAGTGAAGGTGGGCACAGGGCGGCTGGAGGAGCGAAGGTGGGCACGGCGCGGCCGGAGGAGCGAAGGGGGTGGCACAGGGAGGAGCGAAGGTGGGCGTGGCTGGAGGAGCGAAGGTGGGCACGGGGCGGCCGGAGGAGCGAAGGTGGGCACGGGGCGGCCGGAGGAGCGAAGGGGGTGGCACAGGGAGGAGTGCCCCCCCCCCAGATTGGCCGGAATGCCGCCCCTTACCGAGTGCCACCCCAGGCATGTGCTGCCTAGGCCGGTGTGTGGAGCCGGCCCTGCCAGCTGGCCTGCTGTTTTCTCACACTTCCTACCAATGGACCCGGCCTTGGGCCTGGTGCGACCCTGCCCTCCTGGGGGGCAGAGGAGACTTCAGTCTCCCTGTTACTATAGCAGAGGCCCTGCAATGAGACGGCATGTGCCTGGATTTCTCAACCCTTCAAGAACAGAACCCGGCTCCCAGCCTGCCAGCCCAAGCTGCTCGCTGGGTTTGGACACCCTGAAGTGCCTTCACCCTGCCGAGCCCTGAGCCCTTCAAGCTCAGCCGGGGCTGGGGCCGTGCCTGGCAGGACTGGGCCGTGGGAGAACCAGTGCTGGCAACAGGCTTTCCCCAAGTCCCATGAGCCAATCTTCACCCACTGGGGGGACTGGGAGGCGTGTGACTCCTCTGCCCTTGCCCCCAGAGCCAGTAGGTCACTGAGCCAGAGTCCTCAGCACCAACACTTGCAAAACAGGAGTGTTTGTGCTTCTCACCAGAAGGAATTGTCTGGGAGGGAGGGGCTGCTGGGAAGTATGTATTGACGTTGAAATACACACAGTGCGATCCAGGTTTGTCTCTTGTATTGTGGAAAACTAGCATGTGATTGTTTAGTTAGAGTGTCTCATAATTAGGCTTGGAAGGAATCGATTTTTAACTGTTGGTAAACCGTCTATGGCATAATACACAACCCAAAGACCCCTATTTCCCTCAGAAATGACTGGAATTTACAGGCAGGCAAATTCTAAAAAGTGCTGGTTGGTTTAAGGATAGTTACTTTGTATATTTTGACATGTGATATTGACTGTTTGTGTTTTAATGCGTATAAAGCTTTAACTTTTTGAATCTCAATGGCTGTTGTCATTGAACAGTGATTGTCTGGCTTCCCCACAACCGTCAAAATTTAAACTGAAAAAAAAAAAAGCTTAAAACCCATAACTTTGTGCAAGTGCGAACATTTACAGTGATTAAAAACTGGAGGGGGAGGGGGTGCTTAAAGATAAGCATTGCTATTACCTGTCAAAATGATTAGACAAAATCAAACTCTACCAGGCCTAATCATAATGCATAGACACAAGGGGCCCAAATTAAGTCTGCGTGGGGAGAGTTGTTTCAGGCATTTCCTAGCGCATGCCTTTGCAGCCTTACTGGTCTTGTAACACAGGCTTTTCTAATGCACTTTCCTAGGTTTTTCAGAAAGGCAAATGAAAAAATAGAAATTCTATCCTGTGGCATCACACACTGATCCACAGACAAATCGCCATCAGGACTGGAACCTTTGGCTCGATAAGGGAGAGAACTGGTAGCAGTAGTAGGTTGTCATTCTCTATGGGGAGGGGGATGAGACACAGTTTGCCAGTGGGTTTCACAGGTGTTTGCTGACAGGAGAGGAACACTTAGCGCTCGTCTACACTTGAAGTGTTACAGTGGTGCCACGGCAGGGTGTCTGGAGAAGACACTCTTGCTGACAGGAGAGCACACTCCTGTTGGCATAATAAATCTCTCTCTCCCACCGACGCAGCATGTCCACCCCGGCACTTTGGTTGGTGTAGTTTACACCATGCAGGTGGTGGATTAGTCACAGCCCTGAGCACCATATGTTATACCGAAGGAAGCTCCAGTGAAGACCAAGTCTGAGACTAAGGAATCCTGGCTTCCATGCCAGGTTCTGCAGGTGAGTGCTGTCTCCTGTTTGCGGGCCCTTTTATCTCACAACAGGGCTCTGTGTCTCAGTCCCTCTGAGTGCTCGTTCGGGTGGAGGAAGGGCACAGAGAGCGACAGTCTCACTGCCCTTGGTTGTGCTACTCTGTGGCTCTGGGGTCTGGAAGGAGCAATAGAAATTGTGACCTAGCAACCCGGGGCTGGAGCATGCTCTGGCCGGTTGGGGCATGGGGGGCGGAGCGTACTCAGGTATGCAGGTGGAGAACGTAGCTACCAGTCCCCCATTTACGAAACGTGGGCACATTGTCAGAGGCGTATCATGGGCAGATTTGGGCCGAGTTTCCTGGGGACGGTAAAAGGCTCCTCCCCTCCCCGACACAAAGTCCCTGCACCAAAGCAGGGGACGCCAGAGCGGCTCACGGAAGCATTTGTAACGTGGGTGGAACGGGGGAGGGGATGTATTTTCCCATAACCTCATTCTCCAAAATGACTGAACTGGTTTTGCTGAAAAATTCCAGAAAAATTCAGCCTAAAGCAGATGCTCGGCCAGGGAAATTTCAGCCAAAACAGCCCAAGTTTGGTGAAGTTACAAGCAATTGAAAATAGTCGTATCAGGAAAAGCATCAGGCAACCTTGGCCACAGGTGGTGATGAGCTGCTTCATCTCCCCACCAGTGTGGTGTGGCAGAAGCTCGAAATGGTGACAGCCCCCCACTTCTCCAGTCCAGGTGACCCCCACCTGTGCACCTGTCGCCTAGACCGGACCAGGACCGGGCAGCCCCGGTGACTGGAGGTGGCCCTGGATGTCTCCAGCAGGTCCGGAGCCCCATCCCCTGCGCACTGGGGGTGTGGAGTGGGGACATACCCAGCGGATTGTACCCCAGTCCCTTGCACCAGGACATGGCGGGGAAGGGCTGCCCCTCCTTCGCCCGCAGGACAAGGGCTGGAAGCCCCTGGCTTGCACCGTTGAAAGCTGGCCTGAGCAGAGCCCCGGGGGGCCGCCCGCCGGGCACCGTCCGGACTCACTGCCGGTCTGGGCTGTCCCCAGTGGGGCGGCTCAGTCCCAGGCCGGTGGAAGCGCGTTGCCCTTTTAAGAGGGGACTCCCCATGCCTCAGTGAACTCAGGCGACTTGGCATTTCCATTGTTGCTGCGGCTGGGGCCGGAGCGCGGGGCTGGGCGCTCCCGGCACTCGCACTGGGGCTGCAGAGTTTGGAGGGGAAGGAGGCAGGACCCGGCCCAGGCAGGTGGTCGGAGCCGGGATGGGGCGCAGGGAGCAGCCTGGGTCTGGTGCAGGAGGGCTGGGGTCCCCCCGCTCCTCCGCCTGGCGGGGGCACGAGGCAGGTAAGCGGGGGCTGGGGCTGCCCAGGAAGCTGGGCTCGAGGCTGGGCTGCCCCGGGGGGAGGGGAGGCAGCATTGTGACCTGCATTCAGCCCTGTTGCCGGGACACTTGTCTCCATGGCAACGGTAACTCTGATTATTTAACCGAATTCCCACAGAGCCAGGGTGCGTTGGAGCGCGGGGACCCAGTGGGTCCAGACGGGCTGCGGGACCCGGCTGCACCGGGGCCCACTGGCTCCAGGCAGGTCTCCGCGGCTGGGCTGGCTCTGGCCCGCCGGGATCCTCAGGGAGCCCGGGGCCGGGGGATCAGTAAGTCCTGAACTTTCCCAGGAGCGCTCAGCCGGGGAGCCCGGGGCAGGAGACGCCGCGGAGCCAGGCGCTACCCCGGAGCAGGGGGCGCCCGAGAGGATGAGCCCCGCGGAGGTGAGACGTCGCTCGGGCTGCGGCTGGCACCTCCTTCCAGGGCAGCAGGAGGGACGGGATGCTGTGCAGTGTTGTTCTATCACCAACCAATATTGCACTCGTCCCGGCCTCCTGCCTCCTTGGGCTCCTCTGCACCCCGGCACCCGAGGCCCCAGAGCCGCTCGCTCTGCCCCCGGCCCCGCGGGGGGCGCTGGGCCCTTTATTCTAAGGGGGGGAGAGCTGGAATTGGCATGGTTCAGAGGCATCGCACTCGTCCCGGCCGGAGTCAGGGGGATTTGAGCCACTCAGCAAGGGGCAGGGCAGGAGAGCTCCGGGCTCCCCGTCCCTTGGCACGGGATTAGTTACCCCTCCTGCCAGGGCTGACTTACCATGCGTGGGAGCTTCTTCCAGCAGGGCCATGTCAAGATCCTCGGGGCTGTAAACTTCCTCCCAGCAGTGTCCTAGGCACCACACGCTTCCCAACAGCAGTGCCCTCTGCCTAGCTGAGACCTCATTGCCACGAGCTTCCTCCCAGCAGTGCCCTGCCAGTTCCGGCTAGAAACTGCAGTAAGACTGGCCGTGCATGTCCCTCTCTCCAGCCAGCAGCATCCCAGAGAGATCCCAGCATTCCCACCAGCCCTGGACAAGCTGCAAATGGGAAATAGGGCCCCAACGGAACCCAGGGGATCCTGGGATCTACAGGGCAAGCAGCTCCAGGCCCTCTGTCTCCTCACCCTGCTCCCCCACCCCGCCCAGAAACAAGGCGCACGGGGTAGAAAACAACCAGAACTTTATGGCCAGACGCAGGTGAAGGTTCCAGCAGGAGAAGGAGCGCCAGGGCTGAGGGGCGGGTGCTTTGGGCACGAGCAGTATCACCTGGAGAAGCTCGCCGGATGGCCCCAATCCACCGGCAGACACACCAGCTGCCTTGTGGTCCTTTGCTCAATGCCCAGCTACCGAGCCCCACGAGGCTGGGTCCTGGCGAGGGTGTGTGCTTTGGTTATCCTGCTGAGGGGAGACAGGCCCGGCTGGGCAGGCACTTTAGTATCAGTTAGCTGCAACGCAAGGTCCGATGGGTTCCAGTACCCGGGTCTGGACAGCGTGGAGGCCTGTGGGCCACAGGCAGGGAGGAGGCTGTGGAGGCCACAAGAAGTCTCTTGGTGACGCACTTGGAGAGGTCCTGGGTGTGGCTAGGGAAGGGGGCTGGCTCACTCACGGCCCTCCAGCAGGAATCGGCGGAAAGGCTCAAAGTCTCCTGGGATCGTGTCTGCCAGGGAGGAGAGAGCAAGGATGAAGGCAAATGCAGGAGGCACCCAGGAACAGGGATCTCTTGGTACTTTGCCCCATAGAGGCTCCTACACCCTGATTCTCTGGGTTCAGAGAGGTAGGGAGTGGGACACAGAGGTTTCCCCCTCTAGGCAGCGCCAGGCCTGATGCAGGCCCAGAGCGTGGGTTGGGGGGCACTGCTGGCTCAGGGGAACGGGACATGGACCTTCCCTTTTCAGGGGCACTGGCTCTGATCTGACTCTGGGGCAGCAGTGAGTGAACGCCCGTTAGTGACCCCTATGCGGGCTGCGGCTCCCCATGTCACAGAGATCGGCACCTGCACCGGTCCCAGTGAAGGGGCCCGGAGTCCGAGCCCCCGGCCCTGGCAGAATGGCAATAAAATCTGAGCTGAGATGCTGAGAAGAGCCTTGTTGCGTTCTTGACACCACGGCTGCGTGGGCGCCACTGCCTGGCACAACCCCTAGGGCAGCCCAGGCGTGGGGAGACCCCACCCCCACCCAACCCCTCCCACCCAGGCAGGTCGCACAGCTGGGCAGACTGGCTTCGGGGCTGACTCCCGGAGCCAGCGTGGGTTTAACGCCTGTCCCGCCGTGCTCACCGTTGCACCGATACTGCAGGTTGGACCAGATAATGTTCTCCTGGGAAAAGCAGAAGACGCCCAGCCGTCCGCCCCGCATGGTGGTGTCGATGATCACCCCAGAGTCGGCCACCAGACGGGGTCCCTCATAGAGCCGCACCCTGGGGAGAGACGGGCCAGGCCCAGTGAGCATGGGGGCAAGACCTGGGGGGCCATGTGTGGGGGAGGGGACACCCCTTGGGGGACGTTCTCAGGCCCCAGCACCTGGCCTCTCCAGGCCCCATTGTTCGGCCCGTTTGCATGTGAAAGGCCTTTGCTGGGCCGGAGCATACCGCACAGGGATTGGGTTGCTATGGCGACCGGGACAATGGCCACTGAGGCCCAGCTTGTGAATGGAGTCAGCGCTGGGCTGTGGGGGCCGGTTCCCAGGCGCTGAGCTGCACAAACACGTCCCCCACCCACCCCACAGGAGCTGCCAGCCAGCGCGGTGGCCACGTTAAAAAGGAAAATGCCTTGCAGGGCCGTGCTCCTGGGCCCAGCTTCCAGTGGGCCCCCAGCCCTGAGAATGGGCTCTGGGGTCTCCCTACCAGCTCCACTATAGCCACTGGGGACCCCACCAGACCCACAGGGCTCTCCCCCCCCCCAACAGCCCCATATCCTCACTGGGACCCCATGAAACTCCCACAGGTGCTGGGATCCCCTGCCAGCCCCACTATAGCCACTGGGGACCCCACCAGACCCACAGGGCTCTGGGGTCCCCCTAACAGCCCCATATCCCCACTGGGGCCCCATGAAACCCATGGGTGCTGGGGTCCCTCTGCCACCCCACTATCCCTACTTGGGACCCACCAAACCTGAAGGGTGGTGGGACCCTCCTGCCAGCCTTACTGGGGGCCCACCAAGACCACAGGGCTCTGGGGTTCCCCTGCCAGCCCCAGTGAGGCTCCCCCAAACCCACGGGGTGTGTGCTTTCCGTGCCCGGCCCGCTCATACTGCTGAGCTCTGGGCCTGCCCCTTCTCACCTGATGTAGCCCACCTGGGGCCTGTGTGTGAGCTGCCATCGATAGGAGGTCTTGTCTTTCCAGCCCACATTGCGGGGGTCTTTCCAGAGGAGCCGGACCTGGTCTGGGGTGTGGCCCGTGTGCCACAGGGCATTGCGCAGGTGCTCCCCAGGGCCGTTCTTGGACTTCACGGCCTGTGGGCAGGAGAGTTAGCAGAGAGGGACCCAGGGGTGGAGGAGGGGGACTAGGGTGCCGCCGTGGGGCAGGGACAGCATGTGCTGGACTCAGCCGGCTGCCTGAGGCTGTGTCCAGGCCCGGGGGCTCCCATGCTGCTGACCTTAAGCTGTAGACTTGGTTCGGCCACTGCCCGGAAGGGCGTCGCCTGCCAGTACGTCTGCTCCGTCTGCTTCCACATCACCACGTAGAAACTGGCACTGTCCTGGTAGCTGAAGATGAAGCCGGCGTAGTCATCGTCCGTGATGGTGTTAATGTGAAAGGTGCCCTCGAAGTCCACCCCATTGAAGGCCGTGTAGCCTGTGCACAAGGGCAGGGTGGAGAGTTAACAAGGGGCAACAACCACACCTGGGCTACCGGCAAGAGGGGAAGGGATCCCAGCGCTCCGGCTGGGGGACTGGCCATGGGGAGTCAGGCCTGACCAGCATCACCCCTGCTGCCTTCGTCTCCTGGCTTCGGAACCCAGAGGTCACACGCGTGGCGGGAGTGGGGAGCCTGGACTTAAATCTCCTCAGCTGATGAGGGAAGCGGGGAGAGGAAAGAAGAGCGGGAGGTGGAGAGGTGTAACTTGCTGCAGGGGCATGTGAATGAGCATTGGGCAAAAGCCAGGAAAACCCACCTACCTACTGCCAGGCCTGGGTCACTGTTCATGGTCTGCACAATCTCCATGCCCTGGAAGGAGAGGATTTGGATGGGACTTTCAGTTTCCGTATGTACAGCTCTGAGCGCCCTGCCCCAGGGCCAGCATTGCTCTGGCCCCACACACTGCCCCAGCCACAGTCCTTTCTGTTTGCAGGGAGGTGCTCCCCATGTTGTTCCCTGCTTTCACCCTCCCCACAGCTATGCATCCCGGGCACCAGGAGAGCGGGCTGGGTCTCCCATGCAGCTCACACAGGCCACGGATCCCTGCCCCACGAGGGGGCACCTGTTGCAGCTGTACCTGATTGAGAACCACCCAGTTGGGGTCAATCTGGGCATCCCCTTCAGGGTCGAGGATGACAGTCTGGTAGGCCCGGAAGTCGGTCAGCGTCACCTCGGCGCTCTCCGGACACACATCCAGCTGGTCCACCACAGTGTCGTTGTCGAAATCCTCCTCACAGACGTCGCCCACACCGTTCCCTGAGCACACAGCACGTGGCTGGTCACGATACAGGCCATGGGCAGGGACCCACATGTGCAAAGCGGGTGGAAGGAATGGGGCAGAGGTGCCAGAAGAGGGCAGGGGAGGGTGTGGGGCAGAGCCCGCGGTGCTTGGGGATAGGGGGGCATGGGGCAGAGGACAGACATGGTGCCAAGGGAGGGGAGGGTGTGGGGCAGAGCCCACAGTGCCAGGGGAGGGCAAGGCGTGGGGCAGAGCAGTGGGGGCTCAGCCGCCAGCTCACTGGGCTTTAGGGCCTGGGAGCAGCAGAGCTCCTGGCCGGCGCAGCCCCCAGTGCTGTAGCTGCCAGTTGCGGGCTGACTCTGGCTGACATTTCCGTGCCAGCAGGGCCTTGAGCCGACGCGTTTCCAGGAAATGCCCGTCCCAGCAGGGCCCGGGACGGCTCCGTCTGTAGGGCAGCAGCTCCGTACAGCCTCCTGAGCCGCGCTGCTCCCCGCCAGCTGGGCCACTCACCGTCCGAGTCCTTTTGGTTGGGGTTGGGGACAAGGCGGCAGTTGTCAGGGCCGGGGGGCATGTAATCTGGGATGCCGTCGTTGTCGTCATCGTTGTCACACTCGTCCCCCAGCCCGTCGTTGTCCGAGTCCAGCTGGGAGCTGTTGGGGATCTCAGCGCAGTTGTCCTTGGTGTCCTGGTGCCCGTCCCCATCACTGAGCGGCCGGAGAGCGGGATGAGTGTGTGTGGGCCCCACGGATCCCCGGAGACCTCCCCGCACCTCCTCTAAGGCTCTGCCCCCCCCAGCAACACTCGCCTCCCCTGGGACTCCAAATTCCCCCAAGGGACTCCCGCCAAGGCCCCCGCCACCCCCATCTCTCCCTAGGATCTCACTACCCCGACTGCCTCTAGAAAGCCCTGCTGCCCCACAGGGGCCCGCGCTTCCCTTCTGCGGGAGGGGCGGGACGGAGGCAGGAAAGCCCAAAGCTGCCCCCTCCAGCTAGAGTCCGCTGGGCAGGGCCGGGCCATGGGCAATCACCTGTCCTCATTGGTGTCACAGACGTCTCCCACCAGGTCGCTGTCCGCATCTGTCTGAAAGAGGCCAGAGCTCCAGTTCAGCAAGGAACCCCCAAGGGACAGCCCCGACTGGCAGTGAAGGGGCTCCCTGCCCCATCCACTGAGGGAGAGGGGACTCTACATCCCAGTAGTTGGGGTGTAGAAAATGTGTAGACTTTGGGTAACATTTCAATGAACAATATACATGACTCAGTTTCCCCACTCGGTGGGACAAAGGACAAGGAGCCGGGAGCGGGAGGCACATGTGCAGGCCCTAGGTGGGTGTGAATGAACTGTCCACATTCGAACGGAGAGAACAGACATCTGTGAAAACCCGCAGCCGAGGCAGGGGAAGAGGTGGGCACCGCAGGGCTGCGACGAGGAACCAGGGCGTGAGGTGTGAGGGGTCTGTGTGAACTGAGGACGGAGCGGGGGAGCCCCAGAACGGATCCCAGAAGAGCCTGGGGTGTCGGGGTGGTTTTCTCACCCAGCTGTGTCTGTCTGCAGCCTGGCTTCCCCACGCTGACCTGCGCTCGCCAGTGCTGGATTCCGAGTGACTAATAAACGCGGCGTTGCGCTGACGAGGCTGCACCAGGTACTCGCTGGGTGCGCTGCCCCCTCCCGGAGAAAAAGCCTCTAAGCAGGAGTCTGAGCTCGGCTGGACTCCCGTGGGGGGGCCGTGGAGAAAAGCGGGGGTGGGCTGCAGCTCGACAGCCCAGTCTCAGCGCCAGGGGCTGCATCACCTGGGGAAAGGCCAAGCTGTGGGCTTGGCAGAGAACTGCAGCTCCTCCCCAGAGGCTCTGCCCTCCTGTGAATCCATAATGGGGGCAGGTGAACGGACCCCACCCCCGGCCCTGCCGGCTCGGCCCAGGTGTGCAGGAGAGCGGGGGAGACAGTGCGGGATCCCCTCCAGCTCGGAGCAGCGGGCGAGGTGGCCCGAGGCCCCGGCAGCCAGGGGCGGGCAGGCGGGTCAGGGCCGCACGGCCCCATACCTGAGTGGGGTTGCTCATTTCGGGGCAGCTGTCGCAGGCATCCCCAACGCCGTCTTCGTCCCGGTCCGTCTGCAGCGGGTTGGGCACCTTGGGGCAGTTATCGAGAACATTGGGGATCCCTGCGGAGGGGCAGCACAGGGGGTGTGTAAATGGGCACTGTCCATTATCCCCGGCCCTTAGCCCCAGCCCGGCCCCCACCCCGGTCCTCAGGCCACGCCCAGCCCGGCCCCCTCCCACCCCGGCCCTCAGGACTCCCCCAGCCCGGCCCCCTCCCAGCCCACCCCTCAGGACTCCCCCAGCCCGGCCCCCAGGCCTCCCGCCAGCCCGGCCCCCGTCACTCACCATCCCCGTCGATGTCGTTGTCGCAGGCATCCCCCTCCCCACTGCTGTCCGTGTCCCGCTGGTCGTTGTTGGGTACATTGGGGCAGTTGTCGCAGGCGTCCCCAAAGGAGTCCGTGTCCGAGTTCTGCTGGTCTTTGTTGGGGAAGAGTCGGCAGTTGTCCTGTGAGAGAGAGAGAGAAAAACCCCCATCACTGCGGGAGATAGAGAGAGCCCCTGATGTCTGCTGCGGGGGCATGGAGAGACCCCCATCCCAGCCAGGGGACAGGGAGAGAGACCCCCTCACAGCTGGGGGTCGGTGACAGGGAGAGAGACCCCCTCACACCAGGGGAGGGGAGAGGAATGGGGAGAGACCCCCTTCACTGGGAGTGTGGAATGGGGAGAGACCCCCATACCAGCCAGGGGACAGGGAGAGAGACCCCATCCCAGACTGGGGGAGGGTGGTGAAGGGCAGATCCTGCCCCCACCATGCCGGGGGACACCGTGGTAGGTGCCATCAGAGGGGGATCTCAGCCCAGGTAGAAGGCCTGGCTCCCTGGGCGCCATGGGGGGCCTGGGACAAGGGGCGCCCGCCCCCACCCAGCCCAGAGCCAGGGATGGAGTCCAGGGCACCTCCACGTTCTTGATGCCGTCCCCATCCGCGTCATCATCACACTGGTCCCCGACGCCGTCGTTGTCAGCGTCCTCCTGGCCGGAGTTGGGCGTCAGCCGGCAGTTATCCTGGAGCGGGAACCCGGGTTAGAGCCTGTCACCCGGCACCCCCCTCTGACCGTCCCGGAACCAGGAACCCCCATTGCTCTCTGGGCTGCACCCTCCCGGCGGCAGGGCCCCAGGCCAGACTCCGGACCCCAGCGTTGGGTCCCCCCCGGGTTGGGTCCCCCCCATCAGCTGCTCTTGCACCAGGGCTGGGTCCCCCCACTCCCCTCGCCCCACGGCTGGGTCCCCACCACCCCTCCCTCACCCCGGGCTGGGTCCCCCACATTAGATGCTCTCCCCCCAGGGCTGAGTCCCTCCCTCACCTCCCTCGCCCCAGGCTGGCTTCCCCCCACCCCTCCTCGCCCCAGGGCTGGGTCCCCCCCTTCAGCCCCCCACCTGCTGGCAGTGCTTGTCGTTGTCGATGCAGGGCAGTGGCTCGTCGGGGTATCCGTCGATGTCCGTGTCCTGCCCACACACGTTCCCATTCCCGGCCCAGCCCACGTTGCACTGGAGGGAGAGGTGAGGAAGGGGGAGCTGTCATGGGGGGGAAGAGGCCTACAGGGAGCAACCAGCTGTGTCTGCCCCCGCTGTCCAGTGTTCACTGACCCTGCCCCCAGTTCCCCCCACACACTCACTGCACAGGAGACATCGCCGTTCCGCTCGAACATGCAATAGCCGTTGATGTCGCAGGGGTTGTGAGTGGGGCTGCTGCAGGATTTCTGCGGGACGCAGCCCAGGGTCTGGTTCCCCAGGAACCCCGCCTTGCACGGCCCGCACCGGTAGGAGCCCTGCAGGGAGACGGGGTGGAGCCGGTGAGCCACGTCGAGGCCGCCCAGGGCGGGCAAGGGAGCAGGTGCTACTCACCACTGTGTTGGTGCAGACGGAGTTCGGGTCGCAGCCGCCATTGTTCCCATCGTTACACTCGTCAATATCTGTACAAACCTGCAGCAGGCCAGAGAGAGGGTCACCCCGTGGGATGGGCCCCGGGGGCCCCTGGGACTTCCCATTGATGGCGTAACGCCCCCAGTTACACTGCAATAGACTCTCCCCAGAGGGACTCTGCCCTGCCCCAGCTGAGGGGTCCCTGCAGGCGCCACTCGGGAATTGCCGGGGGGAGACCAGGCCTGGCAGACGGAGCCCATCACTCAGCCTCTGGCCTCGTACTGTCCTGCAGCAGCATCATGCCCCCCAGACACCCCCCGAAAGCCTCTATATCCTCACAGCCCCCATTGCCACAGCCTGGGCACAGAGCCTCTTCGAGGACCCCGCTCCCAGCCTCACCCGCCCCCTGTCCCCTCCAGAGGCTCCCCGGCCATGAGGGGGCCGCACTCACCTGCTTGCTGGCCTTGGCGTAGTCGATGCCCAGTCCGGAGACGAGGTTCCCCTTGTACCCAGGAGGGCAGGGCTCACAGCGGAAGCCAGGCGCGGTGTTAATGCACTTGGAGCCCGGGAAGCAGGGGTCTGCGGAGCTGCACTGTGAGACAGAGCAAGGATCCCAAGAAATGAGCCAGGCCCCCAGAACCAGCAGCAAGGTCATGGCTCCCTTGGGGTCCCTTCCTTGGCCCCCTGGGGAGAGGGGATCCTTTGGGTGACTCCCCCAGCGTTTCCCATAGACGCCATGGCTAGACATTCGGTTTTAACTGAAGCTGCAGGGTGACCAGCCCTCGCCAGATGGGAGTTGGGGAGCAGTGGGACCCTAGAGGGCCCAGGCTACAGGCAGGCCCTGGGGGATGCTGGGACTCTAAGGGGCAGAGGGGCATGGAGTCTCTTCCCTGAGCCTGGAGCCAGAAGGTCATAGAGCCCTATTGTGTGCTGGGGATGAGCAGGGTGCTGTCTTCCGGGCCTGCGGGAGCCCCACCTGCAAGCCATGCAGAGACGCTGGGCCCAGGGGTGCGGCAGGGTGGGGGAGGCCTCTGCAGAGACGCAGGCCCCAGAGGCGCGGTGGGGGGGACTCTGTGGAGACCTGAGGGGTGCAGACTCTGCAGAGACGCAGCCGGGGGGACTCTGCAGAGATGCTGGCCTCAGGGACGCGGCAGGGGGGCGCGGCTGAGGCGGGGACACAGTGGGTGTGGGACTCTGCAGAGACGCTGGCCTCAGGGGTGCAGCGGGGGGAGGGGGCTCTGCAGAGACGCTAGGCCCAGGGGTGCGGTGGGGGAGGGGAGGTGGGGGGGCTCCATGGAGACGCTGGCCCCAGGGGCGCGGCAGGGCTGGCGGAGGCCTCTGTAGAGACGCTGGCCCCAGGAGTACAGCGGGGGGTGCTCTGTAGAGCCGCAGGCCCGGGGGGGGTGCAGCAGGGACGCAGCGCAGGGGGGCTCTGCAGAGACGCTGGCCTCAGAGGCACGGCAGGGCATGGGGGGGGATCCTCCGTGGAGATGCAGACCCCAGGAGTACAACGGGGGGCGCTTTGCAGAGCCGCAGGCCCGGGGGTGCAGCAGGGACACATTGTGAGGGGCTCTGCAGAGCCGCAGGCCCGGGGGTGCAGCAGGGATACTCTCACCTCGTTGATGTCAGCACAGTGGGTGCCATTGCCCTCGAAGCCGGGCGGGCAGGGCCCGCAGCGGTACCCGGGGTACTCGTACGTCTCCATGCAGTCGACGCCACTGAAGCAGGGGTTGGGGGTGCAGCGAGAGCGGTGCTCGTGGAAGCCTGCAGACAGGGCCAGGGAGGGGAGGGCAGGTCAGTTGGGGGGCCTGGGATGGGGAAGGGGACCCCAAGGCGGGTGCCAGCTCCCCCAGAGCCCAGGCACTCACCGCAGACCTGGCACTCCATGATGGTGTTCCGGATCAAAGACATTTCCTTCACCTGCAAGGCAGTCAAAGGCTGGGTGTCAGGCCGGGGACCGGGCGCCAGGCAGGGCACAGTCCGCAGGCCAGACAGTCGCCTCACCGGGCAGCAGGCGGGGGAGATGCTGCACCCCCCCAATGGCACTACAGGGCCCAGTTAAGGACCCAAGAACCTTCTTCACACCGCAGAGATGGGAAGGGGCCAGGTGGGTCAGTCTGGAGGGGGTGGGGCCAGGTGGGTCAGTCTGGGTGGGGCCTGGTGGGTCAGTTTGGAGGGGGTGGGGCCTGGTGGGTCAGTCTGTGGGGGGCCCAGTGGGTCAGTCTTTGTGGGGGGCACGGGAACCCATCTGGGAATGGGGGGGGCGGGTGGAGCAATGTTAAGTCACCCGTCACACCGGGCCCCCTGCTGGGGTGACATTCAGTGACCCCACCTGTGCCTTGCCCGCCCCCAGCACCTGTCCACCTCACCCGACCACCAGCCTGCCGCTGTGCGGGCCAGGGTGAGAGTGAGGCTAACGGCCCCTCCAGACCAGGCCCCTCCCGCCCTAGCCGGGGCCCCGGCCCTCCGAGCGGACTCACCTGGTCGCGGACACCCTCTCGCAGCTCCCCCAGGATCTGGTTGAAGAGGGTCAGCTGAGTGGCCAGGGCCTGGGCCTGCTCCCCTGCCCACACAGAAAGGACATGGTCAGGCCCAGGCCGAAGGCTCCGGGGCCGTGGGCCGGGACCTATCGCCCTGCTGCCCCCGTGAGCTCATGGGGCAGGGCAGACGCCACCACCCAGCGGCCAGTAGGAGCCAAGCCCACCGGGGACAAACCCCGAGTCAACCCTGGGCTCCTGGTTCTTCCCCTGGTCCCCACACCTGCCGAGAGACACGGAGACCCGGGCTGAACCCCACCCCACACGGCCCTGCTAGTGCCCCCCCATCCTACCCCTGGCTCCTCGGAGCCTGTTTGGTGCCTTGTGCTGCAGATAAGGGAGCCGGCTGAGACCCCCAACTCATTGCATTTGTGGCCCTGGCAGTGTTTGCACCAAGGTAGGGCTGGGCAAAAGGCGAGGTCATTAGACAGCTGCACAACCCCCCTTCCCTGCCCGGCACCCCTGAGGCCCCCAGCGCCCACAAGCGGCTCCCCAGAGCCCAGGGGCGTGAGGGAGATGGGCAGCCAGCAACTCACCCAGGAGGGAGGTCAGCACCCCGGTCACTGCAAGGGAAGAGACAGAAGAAGACGTTAGTCCAGTCCGGCTGGGGTAGGAGGCCACGGCTCAGGCTGCTGTAGCTGCTCCTGGGCCGGCTGCTCCCAGTAGATCACCCGCAGGGCAGCCACTGGCCAGAGGGAAGCCAACAGCAGCATCGCCCCCCGTTGAACGCCTCAGAGCCCCATGGGAAAGCGCCAGGTGGCTCGAGGCCTCGCACCCTCCAGGAGGAGGCTGCTGGGGAGAGCCCGCCCGGGTGGCGTCAGGGGCTGCAGCTGTGCTTGGCCTGACGGACTCTCAGCATACACGTGTATGTACCTGGGCCCTCCGTACGGGCCGGTATGGTACCCGTGTTCAGCATGTAACACATGTGTGTGTGTCTGTGTAGTGTCCACGTGGGGTGTATGACATAAGTGTGTCCGGTCCATGTGCGCCCATGCGGTGCCCGTGTGGAGTGTAT
>VOCN01042879.1:0-16309 GCA_007922305.1 Dermatemys mawii
TTCGTTAGTGTTCTCCACATCATCTCTCCATTCGTTAGCGTTCTCCACGTCATCTCTCCATTCGTTAGCGTTCTCCACGTCATCTCTCCGTTCATTAGCATTGGTGGGAAAACAGCTGATTGTTACAGGAGTTTTTTCAAACCAACCAGGACCTGTCTCGGCTCAGCCTCTCCCGGGGGCTATGTCCATGGAGGGGCCAGCCAAGTTCAGCAGACACACGTGCCGCTGAGAGACAAGGTGGGTAAGATAACAGCGTTTATTGGACCAGTGTCTGTAGGTGGAAGGGGAAGTTTTGAAGCTACGCAGAGCTCTTTGTCACGTCTGTGCAGCTCGAAAGCTTGTCCAATCCCTGGACAGAAACTGGTCCAAGGGAGACCGTTACCTCACCCACCTTGTCTCTGTCTCGGAGACCGGCACAGCTACAACACTATGAAATAGGCCCGGTGGCTATCAGCCCTCAGCACCCCTGTGTTTGTTACGGGGGGGCTGAAGCCATGACGGGCCGGATCCAGAGCTGAGGCGTAAACCACCTGCTGCTACAAGCCCTGAGCTGGACTCACCGCTGAGTCACTCCAGTTTGGCCCTGCGGGGCTCTGTCGAACTCAGTGCCACCCTGCCGGTGTCAGACTGGAGGGATGAAGGCCCAGGGCTGGCTGTGAGGGAGTTAGTGTCACCTGGGCCCATGTCTCCCTTGCCTGGCACCCTGTGTGGTTAGTCGCACCTGGCAAAGGGGTGCAGGGTGGGTGTCTGACATCCCCTCTGGCATAAGGAATGAAGAGTCAGGGCTGGGGGAGCACAGGTGTAAATGGCAACACAACAGGCCTGATTCTCATTTACACAACAGGCTCGTCTACACAATGCCTTGTCCCGCACCAGAGGAGTGTAACTGCTAGTGCGCACTGTCTTGTCACTTGCTAACGGGCCCAGGCCCTCAAAGTTCTCTAGTGCACAGTAATATCTATGTGCTTCACACAGCGCTATGGCATCACAGGCCCGTTCAAATCAGGACTCTGTTAACGCACACTACAGAACTTTTCGTGCTCATGCGTAGGGTCCACAGGGCTCAGTTAGTGCGCAGGAAGATTGGCACTGTTCTGGTGCGGATGAATGCACTATGGAGGGGGGAAGTGCAAATGTCATTTGCTGCCTGTTAAGGCCCATTAGACTGCCGGTGTGTGATGAGACTCGGGGCCGTCATGCCCAACAAGAGTGGGTCACGCTGGGGGATCAGGTTCAGAGGAGGACACAGGACCGCCCATCTGGAGTAGATCCACGTAGTTCCCTTGCTCTGATGCTTTGCAGGCTGGGCGGCTCGGAGAGCTGGGGCTGATATATCCCGCTGGATCTTTTAGTTACCTCTTTGCATGCTCAGGGGTTGCTTCCAACCATGTTCTCTCCTCTGCAAACAGCCTGGATCCTGCAGGATTTAATCCATCAGCTCCCCTCCCTGTGAGCATCTGACCTGCCATCCTCCCCCTCTGAGCACCAGTGAGGGGCGGTGCCGAGTTGCAGGTAACTACCCCATTGATGGCAGTGCTGGTTTTGAGTGAGGTTGTCGACTGACAATCTGCCAACCCCCCGTTAAATTCAGCCCCCTCCTGGCTGCAGAGCCACCCCCAGGACTTGACAAGCTGCACCCAAATTCAGCCGGAAGCCATGGGATTGAGGCGGGGGCTTGGCCTGCGGAAGGCAGGAGGTGTGATTAGACGATCGTAACGGTCCCTCTGGCTCTGTCCTCTGTGACTGTCTGAACCAAGCCCAGCCGTGCTCCCCATGCCCCTCGGGGTCTGCACCCGGTTTCCTCCTCTCTCCCGTGCAATCGGATTCGGGAGCCGGAGGGTTAATAACGTCTGCTCTTGATTCCAGATTCTTTCATAACCTTCGGAGCCAGAGGCCAGAGTCAACTTTTCCGTTCTTCGGTGAGGCGCGGCCCCGCCCCTTGGGGGTGTGAAAATGCTGTCAGGGGATGAGAGATTGCCTGGCGCCGCCCCAAGGTGACCTCGCTCCTCAGCAATGCTGCTGTGGCTGCAGCCCCTGTTCCCCGGGCTGGCTGCACGTCACCCGGGGAGATTCCTTGGCACAGACTCGCTGCTCTGGTCTCCCGCTCCAGGAGGCTCTGTCTTCCCGTCTGCGGGCCAGCAGCCAGAGGGGGGCAGAGCCAGGCCCGAGGAGACGCTGCATTTCCCTGACTCCTCTCGCGGTTCCTGCTCTCTGCTTCCCCGAGGGGGCAAATCTCCTTCTGGATGGAACCGGCCCTTCCTGTCCCATCTGCTGCACCTCCGGAGCCGGCCCCCCGCACTGGCTGGGACTAGGGTGACCAGATGTCCTGATTTTATAGGGACAGTCCCGATTTTGGGGTCTTTTTCTTATATAGGCTCCTATTACCCCCCACCCCCATCCCAATTTTTCACATTTGCTGTCTAGTCACCCTAGCTGGGACGCAGGGCAGATCAGGCTGCACACAGATGTTGCCCTGCTAGAAGTGGTGTCAGCAGAGGGGCCATTTTTGCAATTTTCATGGACTCATAGAAATGTGGAGCTGGAAGGGACCTCGAGAGGACACCTAATGCAGCCCCTGCGCTGAGACAGGACCTAGTCCAGGGGGTCGGCAACCTTTCAGAAGGGATATGCCGAGTCTTCATTTATTCACTCTAATTGAAAGGTTCGTGTGCCGGTAATACATTTTAACATTTTTAGAAGTTCTCTTTCTAAAAGTCTATAATATAGAAGTAAACTCTTGTTGTATGTAAAATAAACAAGCTTTTAAAAAGGTTTAAGAAGCTTCATTTAAAATTAAATTAAAATGCAGAGCCCCCCGGACCGGTGGCCAGGACCCAGGCAGTGTGAGTGCCACTGAAAATCAGCTTGTGTGCCGCCTTCGGCACCCGTGCCATAGGTTGCTACCCCTGACCTAGAATATCCCTGGCAGGGATTTGTCCAGCCTGTTCTCAAAACCCTCCCTTGGGAGCCTGGTCCAGAGCTTCCTGGCCTGGAGAGTTAGAAAGTTTCTCCTAATATCTGACCTAAATCTCCCTTGCTGCACCTTATGCCCATTGCTGGGTATCCTGCCTTCAGTGGACATGGAGAACAACTGATCACCGTCCTCTTTATACCAGCCCGTAACATTTGTGAAGACTGGAATGAAAAGAAGAACATAAGAGAGGCCAGATTGGGTCAGACCAAAGGTCCATCTAGCCAGTGTCCTGTCTACCGACAGTGACCAATGCCAGGTGCCCCAGAGGGAATGAACAGACCAGGGAATCATCAGGTGATCCATCCCCTGTCGCCCATTCCCGGCTTCTGGTACCAGAGGCCAGGGACACCCTCCCTGCCCACCCTGGCTAATCGCCATTGATGGACCTTCCTTAAGTAGTTCTGTCTCAGGACCGGACATGCCCAGTTTTTTCAATCTTTCCTCACAGGTCAGATTTTCTAAATCGTTTGTCATTTTTTATCATGTTCTCTGGACTCCGACGTAACCAGACCTTCCGGAAAGTGGGGCAGCGTCGTGGGGTAGGGACACCCTCTCATGGGTGCCGGATCACGTGTGGTCAAAAGAAAGGGCAGAGGCTGTACTACAGCCAGTTAGCTCCTATGCTGATGACCCGTACTATAAAGCATGGTAGTATTGTCTAGCGACTGGAGTCAATAAAGGCGCCCATTTCTGGGGTGCGGTGTGACCTATTGGCTTGATGAGGAAGTGAGGTGCCACCTACGGGTGTGTGGTGCCCAGGGTAGGGGGACGTGGGTCCTCCCTGCTCCTCCAAGCCCCAGCCCAGGGCCCTGGCAGTGGTGGGGATGCCCACTACCGAATCAGCGGGGATCCACCCAAACACACCGGAGAAAAGTCTAAGTCTGCTTCCTGTCCTTTCTCCCTGGGCGATGCGCCACAGTTCCCCAAGGTCTCTGGAGTCCTCAAGCGGTGAAGCTCCTGCGGGCACGGTCTCTCCTCCAGGCTCGTCAGGCAGTCTGTGGTGCGTCTGGAGCTTTGTGTGCCGTGGCTCTGCAGTAGCTCCCTAGGGAGAGCCTGCAGTCTGTGTCCTCCCGCTGCAGACTGAGTTGGGCGGCCTCCTTTTATACTCTGCCTCCAGGCTGAGTATGCCCAGCAGAGTCGGAAGGGCGGGGCTTCCTCCGCCAGCAAAGCGCAGTTAACCCTTTCGGGGCTGGTGTGGGGTAGGTACGCCCTGTCACAGGCACACAGAACTGGACACAGTATCCAGCTGAGTCCTCACCAGTGCTGAGGAGAATGGGGCAGTTACCCCCTGTGTCTTACATACGACACTCCAGTTAATACACTCCAGGGTCATCTGACCATTTTTCACAACTACATCACATTGTTGACTCACATTCAGTCTGTGACCCACTGGAACCCCCAGCTCCTTTTCAGCAGTGCTGCCCCCTAACTCCTTAATCCCCAGTTTGTAGTTGTGCTTTTGAGTTTTTCTGCCTAAGTGTCGTACTTTGCACTTCGTCTTCACTGAATTTCCTCCTGGGGATTTCAGACCAAGTCTCCAATCTGTCAAGGTCATTTTGAGTCTAACCCTGCCCTGCAAAGCGCTTGCAGCTCCGCCCAGCTTGGTGTGATCTGCAGATTTTGTAAGCGTGTTCTCCACTGCATTATCCCCGTCATGAATGACAATATTGAATAGCACCAGACCCAGGACTGACTCCTGTGGGACCCCCCCTGGATACAACCTCTCAGCCTGACCACGAACAATTGGTTATAACTCTCCTACTAATGTCTTTTCTTTATCACGAGTCTCATAATATTTGGAATTTTTCTTAAAGCCCCAGCTGCTGGAGTCATGTTATCACTTGAGAATCTCAGCTTTCATTTAAACAAAGACATTTCTAGCCCTCCTAGGTGCAGAGAAAAGCTTGAGAAGATTTTTCAAGCCGATGCTGCAGTTATTGTTCTTGGCAGGTATGATTTGTATTCCATTGGGGCCTGGAAGCGCAGGGACAGCCCCACTGTGCTAGGCATTACACAAACACAGAACAACAAGGACGGACCCTGCCCCAAATCGCTCCCAATATCATTTCCACCATCAGAAGGCAAATAACCAGAACCTCAAGTGTCCAAGTTTTTTAAATCTCACGGGTTTCAAGGCTGACTCCTGATTTGAGGACGTTGGGTCGAGGATGGTGGGCTGGCTTAGCTTAAGCAATCCAACCGTTCCAGTGCAGTGCGTTCACACTGTGCCACTTGCACTGGTGCTCCCACAGCTGCCCACCGCATCAATGTGAACCGATTCCAGCTTCCCCTGCCCTGCAAGCAGGCACAATGCATTCTGGGGAATGTTCACAGTGTACTGTGGGTGGTGAGCTCTGGTGATGGTGATTGTTAATAGTTCTTTATGTAGTAGCGATCGGGGCTTTCTACACGGGCCCGGCTCCAAAAAGGTTTCAGTCTAAGCTGACGCCATGAAGGAAAAGCAAAGGGAACATGGTGAACTTGAGCATGTGTCTTGTTAGCCCATCTCATGTGGATGTTAAAATACTGTCATCTGTCTGTCTAGGTACCCTCCAGACATCTCTATCGATCTATAGATCTATCTATCCCCATCCACCCCCTCTATCTATCTATGTACTCCTACATACCCCTCTATCTATCTATCTATCTATCTATCTATCTATCTATCTATCTATCTATCTATCTATCTATCTATCTATCTATCTATCCCCAAACACTCCATCTCTCTTCCCAATCCACCCCCTCTATTATCTATCTATCCCCATCCACTCCCTCTATCTATCTATCTATCTATCTATCCCCATCCACCCATCCACCTATCTATCTATCTATCCCCAAACACCTCATCTATCTATCTATCTATCTATCTATCTATCTATCTATCTATCCCCATCCACCCCCTCTATCTATCGATCGATCTATTTATCCCCATCCACCCCTTCTATCTATCATCTATCTATCACCCCCTCTATTGATAGATAGATAGGGTGGATGGGGATAGATAGATAGATAGAGAGGGTGTTTGGGGATAGATAGATAGATAGATAGATAGATAGATAGATAGATAGATAGATAGATAGAGAGGGTGTTTGGGGATAGATAGATGGGGTGGATGGGGTAGATAGATCGATAGATTACACCCCTTCCTGCCCCCACAGTCCCTACCCCGGGACTGTGGGGGCAGGGAGGGTGTAATCAGTCCGTGTTTGTAACGCTCTGTAACGCCCCAGGCCCGGGCGAGGCGAGCCCCGGGAGGTCCTTGGCTGGCTGGAGGGTGTTGGGACTCTGACTATTTAGCCTCCGGCTTTTTAACCTCCTACAACGGGCGGTGTTTTGGGGGAGCAAGAAGCGAAGGACGCGCCCACCAGCCCGGCTCGCTAGGAAGAGCCGGGAGGAGCCGCTAGGGGCGGTGAGATCGGGGTTACCCGGGGAGGCGGGTCCGGCGGAGCGGTGCTCGGCGCTGCACACCGGCGCGGCTGCTGGCCACAAGCGCTGCGCACGTTCCCGCGCTGTTAATTCTTTCCCACGATACAGAGCTGGAGCAAGAATTGCACCTGGTCGCGCAGACAACGCCCCCTTCGCACCCCAGCCTGCGCCTCTGGCGGGCCAGGGAGCCGTGCGGACAGTTCCCAACTCCCCTCTTCTCTTGAACACTCGTGTTTCTTTCCCCGGCCTGAGTTTCGTTTGGAATCACCCGCTTCCCCTCTGCGCCCGCGAGTGGGACAGAGCCGCGGGCCAGGCAGAGAAATCCTCCGTCCCCCTCCCCAATGTAGACAGGCCAGGGCTGGCTAATCCGAATGAAGGATTTTCCCGCCGGGAGCGGGCCGGGTCGGGAACCCGCCTGGAACAGATCCCATGAAACCGTTTCACGCGCTGGATTTTAAAAGCGAAACGAAACCAGGAGCGAGAGCGCGCAGCTGCCGGCGGCTCTCCCGGGGTTGAAGATTAACCCGGCCCCGGGGGCTCGTTGCCTTCAGGAATGAACCTGGTCCGACCGGACCCAAAAAACGCGTCGAGATGGCGCCGGCCCCTTGTCCAGGAGACGGGCCGCGCGTTCATTTCAGCGCCCTTCGGGGCGGGCTGATTTTGCTTCTCTGCCTTTTACAGAGCGAGGCGCGCGGTGTTTGAAAAAGCCGCGCAGAGGGAGGGAGTGCGCGGGAGATTGGGGGAGGGGTGGGGCCAGGCCGGGCACCTCGCTTCGGACTAGTCGGAAATTTTCGGGGGCTCTCCTGCACCCCCCCACCATTTACACACGTAAATCCAGGCAACCCCACGGGAAAGTTGGGGGGCTCTAGGGGAAGGCACATTTGGAAACAGCCTTGACAGCTGATAACAGGGGATTTTGTGCCCCCCATAAAACAACAATTCAGTGACCCCTCCCCCCAGGTGATCCATGAGGGGTGCTGCATTCCGCTCCTCTTACTGCACCCCTGAAATCTCTTCCTACTCCTGCCCCCTCCCATCATGGCGGGTCACTCCTCTTCCCACCCTGTGGCCCCCTGAGCCCCCACATCAGGGCTCGCTGCCCGGTGGGCTGCATGCTCCATGGCTGCACTGGGCACTGGGGAGACGGCCCTTTGGTCTGACCCAGCCTGGCCGTTCCTGGTCATTACAGCGCCCAGAGGCTGCGATCTGGGCACCGTTGGTTGAGGGGCTGCCCGGGGGGGGTCTGTACCAATAGCCCCCGGTTCACTGGAAATGGCTCTAAACCGTGAAGACAGTGTGAGCCTTCCCGGGGGTGTGCGGCCGGGCCTGGCAGCCTTCCAGGGCAGGGCAGAATTCTCTAGGCCACTGTTTGGCACCATCCTGATGCCAGGCCTGGGCTCGCTGCCTTCCCACACTGAGCAGGGAGCCCGCAGGGCCGGGGCCGGCCCATGGGCCACTCAGGGAGGCTCTGAATGGCGTGTCTGAGGCTGTTCTTTGGGCCGGCCTGGGGGCTCTAAATGGCTGCCCCTGGTGTGACGCTGCCCCCCGCTGGAGCGAAGCCAGTCGCAGGCCAGTGGGACAGTGAGTTTTGGCGGGACGAGAAGCCAGCGAGGGTTTCGTTTCCTCTGGCAGGAAGTAGCGTTTGGGCCTGTCCCTGGGGCTGAGCGGGGACGTCCGCAGCGTCATTCCCCGGCCACGGGTGTCTTCACGGTTTGTTCTCTGCTGTGTCAACGGGGGAAGGCCCAACCCTGCCAGGTTTACTCAGCTGAGCAATCCCTCCTCACTTGAGTAATCCCATTGACGTCAATGGGGCCAGCATGCAAGACAGGGCTGGGCAGGACTGAGCCCTCAGACAGGCCCCCAGAAATCCCAGCTGCCAGGACGCCAGCTTGGTGGTGCAGTCAGGGGCATGTCTCTGCCTGTACCCGCTGGTTGTGGTGTTTTATTGGAGCCCACGTAAAGCAGCTGGCTCGGTGCCCATGTGCAGCCTCCTTCCCAAATGCCGGGAGCCCTCCCTGAGTGACAGCATCCAGAGCGGCAATCCGGGACAGCAGGGAGAAGTTGGTCCAGTCAAAGATATTAACCCCCTCTTGACACCTTGTCCCGCTGGCAGAGCCAGAGATGGCAAAGGGCAGACCCCTGGGGCACCTCATCTGCCCTCCTGCATAGCCCAGGGGCTGAGAACCCGGCCAGGGGCCCTGCCCTGAGCCCTGGCTAAGCGGGAGCAGAGCTTTTGGGAAGAAGCCCAATGTGGATTTGATTTCCCCCATCCCTAGGGCAGCTGTTCCAATGGTGAAGGACTTTGATCCGTTGAGCCCAGCAAAGAGAGGACTCAGGGTGACTTGAGGATAGTCTGGGCTACAGAAATGGACAATCGAGGGCTCTCCAGCCCGCCAGGGAAAGGGGTCACAAGATCCCATGGCTGGAAGCTGCAGGTCGACCAAAGGCAAATGTTAACAGGGAGGGTAACTAGACACTGGAGCAATTTCCCGAGGGCCAGACAAGCGGTGGCAGATTAGAGAGCCCCCAACCCTGGCAAGTCACCTGCTGTGGCAAACTTTGAAATCTAGACTGGATGGTTTTCTCAGGGATGAGTTCAGAGCAGTCCCAATGGCAGTGATTTATGGGAAGCCAGAGCAGACGATGACTATAACACAAACCTCTATTGAACCTCACTGTTTAAAACGTGCCCCTTATTTCTAGCCTGGATGAGGCTTGTCTTGGAACAATCTGTTTCTAAAGTGCTGTTGATTCCTGAGCCCATCAATCACTAACCTCTGAAATGCAGCCACTTCTGGGGTGGAGCTCAGCAGACATTCCCATGGGTAACACTAAAGGACAGTAGTTTAGGAAGGGAAACAAAGACACACTTCGCCATTTGAACACAAGCTGAAAGATGGCAGCACCAGCAACGCAACACCCTGTAACAAATGCCACTTCCTGCATCATCCAGCTTTTGGGTGCCATGTTGCTGTGGTGTGTTAAACGGCTGACAGGTTTCACCCAAGAAGTGACTGCACGTCAGTGGTGAGCGGGGGTATTTCTGTGTGTACAAAGCCAGATTCTGACCTGAGTTACACCAGTGTAAATCCAGAATAACTCTCTTGTTCCAGTAAAACTGGGATTGGCTCTTGGTCCAGAATTTGTAACTCAGTGGGTAGATCCGGTTGGCGTCCTGAATGGAAATGTAAAAGGGGCCTGACTGACCATCGCCAGGCTCTCAGGGCCATGCCACCATTCACACGCGGGACACGCTTCCAGCTCACAGTGGTGCAGCCACTGGGTCCTGGGGTCAGTGACTCCACAAGGAGCTGGGGGGTGGAGAGTCCAGCTCAGAGACGTGTTTCATCCCCCAGTTCTGCCCCCGCCCTCAGCTGTGGGCCTGGATAAATCACTGAGTGAACAGAGAAGGGCGAACCTCACAAAAAACAAAGAACAAATGACCCCCTCCCACGCTCTGTTAGCAGCTTTCCATCGTCCAGGGAAAGGCAGTAGGGCAGATGCTGCCCCAGTGAAGCTGGGGTACCTTGGTCCTACCTCCACTCGTCTTTTCTCAGCCTGTCTCAGCCACCTCCCCGAGATCGCCCTGCTTCTCTTGTGTGGACTGCGGAAACACGAGGCCAGCCTTTCAGGCGCCCGGCAGCCCCAGCCAGGGTCAGATGTTCAACAGGGCCCAGCGCTGTGGGTCTGCTTTGGGGCTGGCCGGGGTTGGGGGCTGAGGAATTGAAAATCCGACCCCAGGGGCCTGATCCAAAGACTCTGGCTTGGATCCTGTTTCTACTCCCGTTCACAGGCACTCTCCGACTTCCCCGCCTGCGAGGAAGGATCATTCAGGGTCAGGCCACCAGCTGACGACTTGGGAGAGGCGGATTCAGGTCCCTGCTCTGTCCCAGCCTGCCTGGGTGAGGCGGGGTACGTCACAGAGCTCCTGTGCCTCGGTTCCCACCTGTCCAGTGGGGCTAAGAGCTAAGGAGAGGTGGGAGGATAAATACGCTCAGGTACCGCACAGATGGGCACCATATCAAGTCCCTACGGTCCATTGTTGTGATGTTTGGATACTGAGTCACAAGAAACAGCACCTTTGGGCACCGCCCCACCCTTCCCGACCGGCCAGGAATTCATCTCACCTCCACAGCGGCTCTGTTCCCCTTGGGAAGAGGGTCAATGTCCAGCGAGAACTGATTGTCCTCGGACTCGGGGAGTTCCGGCTGCGAAGGAGGCGCGCTCCCTCCCTGAGTCATGGCGGTGATTCAAGAGCTGCCGTTTCCCTCTGGACAGGACTTAACACGAGTCCCCCTTTTAGGAGACTCTCTAGAAACCTTCTCGAAATCCCTCGTAGATTTCATGGAAATCGTAGATTTCAAGGGCAGAAGGGCCCATTGTGAGCATCTAGTCGTCATGGCCTCCCAGGTCCTGTGCTCTCTCCCGGCTCCGTGGGGTCCCTGGGGGGAACCCCCTTCAGTGCGGCAGCCCTTCTCCGGGGTCCATCTCTGTCGGAGGTTAAGCATAGACCCCTCCATCTACTGGAACAGCATCTCCCTGAGCCTTAGCACGCCTGTCTGTCGCCGTGGGCCCCCTCAGGAATCCACGTGCTCTGAACCCCTGCGGTCTCTACTCCCACAGGGGATAATGCCCCCCCCGCCCTGTTCTCCAGCCCGGAGCGACTCTCAGCCTGTGTAAAACAGGAGGTTTATTGAGCAGCTGAACCCAGCACAGGAAACTCTCCAGGCCTTTGGGCCTAGAAACCCTCAGCCCAGCACATCCAGGTCTCTCCTGCATCCAGGGGGCTCTGGCTGCTCTCTTGCCTCAGACCAGCCCCTCCCTCCTTCCAGCCCATCACCCGATATCACCTCCCCCAACAGCTCCTCCCCGGCCTTTGTCTTCGGTCCCAGGCAAACGGGTCCCCTGGGCCCCCTCTTTCCCATCCTTTGTTCCCCTCTGGCTGGAACCGGCTGGTCAGGTCACCGGGGTCCTCTCTCCTCAGCCCTTTGTCCTCCCACGGGCCGGAACTGGCTGCCTGCCAGGCTGGGCTAGGCCTCTTAATCGCCAGGTCATCAGTCACTAGGGTCCCCCGTCTCCAGGCCATTGTCTGGGGGTCCCGGTTGCTAGGCAAGGTCATACCTGGCCCCCTCAAACAACAAACCCTCTCCCACCACCTTGTTAAACACTCAGCACACAGGGAAACTGAGGCGCACGCACGCTAATCATGTAAAATGTTACAAAACTCCCCAATTTCATCACATCTCTCCCTCTTGGAGTCCGAACTGAACGGGGTCACTCCAGCCAGTGACTTGGGGAAGTTCAAGCCCTCCTCTCCAGGACACAGCATCAGCGATAACATCTACCCTCTTAACACGGACTATCCCCATATGATCATCCCAGAGGATCAGACTCCTTCTTAGGAGTTTGGCATCAGTCCCTTTCCTCCAGTGAAGCCAAATCAGGGCGAATGGTCAGGGTACATCATAAAGCACTGCTCAGATAGATGCATGTGACGTTCCCCTCTGGTGTTATCCGGACCGGTGATCTGCTAGGTCACTCCACTCCTTGACTCTGGGACCCAGCCGTACCCTGCTCTGCTATGAGAACCAATTAATACGTATCCGGCTTGTTATCCCAAGGGGAGTCTCTGATACACTTCCGACCAAACACACTGCTTCAGGTGGAACAAATAAAGATTTATTAGCTATAAAGATAGATTTTAAGTGATTATAAGTCAAAGCATAACAAGTTGGATTTGGTCAAAGGTAACAAAAGCAAAACACATTCTAAGCTGATCTGAACACTTTCAACGCCCTCACAAACTTAGATGCATCTCACCATAGACTGGCTGGTTGCTTTTCAGCCAGGCTCTCCCCTTTGATCAGCGCTTCAGTTGCATGGTGCTGGTGTCTGTATATGTAGGTGGAAGAGCGAGGAAGCGGATGGCAAACATCTCTCCCTTTTATCATGTTATTTCTTCCCTCTTGGCTTTGCTCCCCTCCCCCTTCAGAATCAGGTGAACATCACCTCATCACAACTCCAAACTGACCAAAGGAAGCGGGGTGACTCACTCAGGAGACAGTCCAACAGACCCTTTGTTGCTGCCTAGGCCATTGTCCTTGGTTCCTGTGAAGCTGAGCTGGGTTTGTCCCATCCATGCCCTGATGAGGTGTGAACTGCCTCTCTGTTCTTGGAGAGTTTTTGCCTGGGCTTATTTTAAGCCATGAGGACACATTTTCAGCCTCATAACTATATACATGAAATTACAACCTATAACATTACTATAATATTACTATGACATCAATGCCCAGTGCATCATGAGTCTTCTGAAGACACCCGACATGACACCTCTCCACTTAGTTTACTGCAAGAGAGTTAGTCACTGACTATCTCAAAGACAGTTTGTGTTATAGTTCTCTTGGCATCCAGCCATTAAGGTCATGAAGCAGTGTGCCTCAGTTTCCCCCTCACCTAGTAAACCAGGTTCTGGTTTCTCTGCTGCAGAAAGCTTTAAGTCTGTTTGCAGTTATTAATTGAAAAGTAGCATTATCATAAGGTTTAACATTTAAGTCAAAATTCTTATCCCCCAAACTTATCAATACCAATTGTTTTTATCACAGATGGGTGTTTACAAGTATTTTCATGTCATCATGCCCTCTGTTCTGATAGTGTAGTTTGAGATTAGTTTGTTTATTACCCAGGGTGTCCTTTGACTCTCTCCCATGTAATCAGTCACTGGCTTTTCCTTCCCTCTACTGGTTCCCCTTGTGTGGGCTCTTAATTTAATAATGTTTCTGGAATTTTGGTACTTCAGGGTCTGGCAAGATAAGGGTCCAGGGGGATCCTGCACATTGGCTGGCCCTTTAGGGGGCAGTCTCCTAACCCCACGACTATACATATACAGAAAATCCAGCTCCCTTTTGGGGTTACTCTGTGTTTCCCCCTCCTAGCACCGAGTCCTCCCTTGCTGGCTTTCCCTAGAGGACTATGATCTGTGGTCTGTGGGGAGGTGTGTTTGCTCTTTGATTAGATGCACCTTTTCCCAGCAGCTTTCCCAGAACTGCTCTGTGCTCACCAGTCTGGGGGAAAACACCCCCTTCTCTGTCCGTTGGATCATTTGCATTCTGGCTAACTACGACCCTGGCAATTTCCTGCTCCCAAGTCCTCTCTTATCACACGTGCTGGAGCCGCAGCCGTTAGTTTTGCAATCAGGGAAGAAACTCTCTTTTCATCAGGGATTTCATGTATTACACACAGGCTTTCGAATGTGGTTAGATATTCAGCAATATCCTCTTCCTAACGGAACGCAGGACATAAGTGTTCCCACTTGTGGATTTTTGGAGTGATGGGGTCATTGGGGTCGCGGGACGTGGTTCTGCTTCTCTAGCAAGTCCAGTTGGTGTTTTTTGCTCTCTCTCTCTTTCTTCCCTGCCCTTCTGTGTGCAGCTCCTCTCTGGCTGCCTTGGCCATCATAGTTTCCCTGGCTGCGGCTGCTTCTTTAGCCTCTTTTCTGCCTGCCACATTGGACACTTGCAGTCCTTTGCCTTCTCTGCCGCTTCCAACCTGGCCAGCTCTAGTTTTGTAGCTGCCTCACCGGGAGTCGATTTCTGCTTCCTTGTGCTTATTTCCCTCACTTGAAATAAACAAACAGCAAATAACAAAACTGTGACCTGCTCCTGACTGTCCTTAGCCACTGCACTTCAGACTCCCTTAAAATCACAAATCTCAGTGCTTAAAGCATGAACGCCACTCGGAGTAACAAGCTGCACATACACCCTGCTCGCTGCGCCACTGTGATGTTCTTCTCTGGTGTTATCCAGACCAGTGATCTACTAGGTCCCGCCAATCCTTGACTCTGGGAGCCAGCCTTACCCTGCTCTGCTGTGAGAACCCTACTCCTGAACTGTTCACGCACAGCCTCTGGAGTGTAAGCTGATGCTTGGATTATGCAACCAAATGACACTAGCTGATATCTCCGCTCCCAGACACAACCCCAGGAACCTCCGTCTTGAAGTGTCCCATTGCATAGGTGCTGACTCTATGGGAACTACAGGGTTGCAGCACCTATGGGGAAAAATTAGCGGGTGCTCCGTACCCACCATTAACCAAGCTCCCCCACTCCCATCCCCTCCTCACCACCTCCTCCCTCTAGTGTGTCGTGTCCCCGCTCCTCCCCCTCCCAGCGCTTCCTGCGGTGGGGGGGAAGGAACAGCTGTTTGGCAGCACTTAGGACTTTCCAGGAGGGAGGGGAAGGAGTGGGGGATGTGGCATGCTCATGGGAGGTGGTGATAAAGAGATGGGGCAGGGGGAAGGAGGTGGAATTGGGATGGGGAGAGAGTGATTCAGGGGCGGTCAGGGGTGAGGCCAGAGATGCGGGGGTCGAGTACCCACGGGGCAGAGGGGAAGTCAGTGCCTATGTCCACCCATACCCGCTGGACGCTGCAAGCTTATATGAATTCATCAGTTTAACTAAGAAATTGATATGAACCAGGCTTGTTCTCCCAAGGGGAGTCTCTGACACACTTCAGACCAAACGCACTGCTCCAAGTGGAACAAACAAACAGATTGATTAACTATCAGGGCAGATTTTAAGTGATTATAAGTCAAAACACAAGTTAGATTTGGTCAAACGAAATAAAACACACATTCCCGCTCAGAGGGGGTGAGCATCCTCCCCCCACTTCCCAACACCCTGCTGCTGGGGCCAGCTGCCCAGAGCTGCTGTGGGGGTTCGGGAACAACAGCAGCACTTGGGGCTTTGCCTGTGGGCAGGGGCTAAATGGGGGTAGGGTGACCAGATATCCCGATTTTATAGGGACAGTCCCAATGTTTGGGTCTTTTTCTTATATAGGATCCTATTACCCCCACCCCCTGTCGTGATTTTTCACTTTCTTGTCTCGTGACCCTAACTAGGGGGTCTCTATGCCAGGGGATCCCCTTGTGTCCCTGGGTCCCATGTGGGTTGCTCTCCCGCTGGGGGAGCACCGGCCCTCTGCTCCCCCCACCACAGGGTGGGGCTTGGAGAGCGGCATTGCACTAGTGCATGGGTCTCTGGCTGGCTAACTGTGCCCCGGGTCTCCAGCACAGAAGGTCAGGTGATCTCCTGTGCTTTGAAACAGTGGAGCCAGGTGGCCAAAAGTGTGAGACCCCCTCCCCCACCCCTGGGCCTAGGGAGGGGCCAGAGGCACTTAGAGCTAGACTGGACAATGCACTGGGGACTGACTAGAGAGCATCCTCCAGGACCAGGCGGTGGCTGGGACAGGGCCTAGACCTCTCCCCTCTCTGATGTCCATAGGCCAGATCCCCAGCTGCTGTTAATCCCTGTGGCTCCACTGACTCCAATGGGCCTGCATCAGAGGATCAGGCCCGATGGTGTTAGCTACGTCCCAGCATGGCTCCTCTCCTGTGCTCCCGCAAGCCTAGGCTGTCAGACAGGGCTTTGGGGCTGGCGGCTGATGGCACAAACTTGGATCAGCCCTGCAGCTGCTCCGAACTGCCCCCCAGGACTGGCCCAGTGCTGAGGTGAGCCAAGATTGGGCAGAGGTAAAGATGTCTGGAAGTGCCCTTTGCCCAACCCCATCCTGAGCTGCACCAAGCAGAGCATGGGCGAAATTCTTTGCTGCTGTGGAAGAGACTGAGAGAGGCCGGCTGCCTCCTCACCTGTTAGCCTTCTCCACGTCACCTCTCTATTCGTTAGTGTTCTCCACGTCACCTCTCCGTTCGTTAGTGTTCTCCATGTCACCTCTCTATTCGTTAGTGTTCTCCACATCATCTCTCCATTCGTTAGTGTTCTCCACGTCACCTCTCCATTCATTAGCGTTCTCTACGTCACCTCTCCGTTCGTTAGTGTTCTCCACGTCATCTCTCCGTTCGTTAGTGTTCTCCACATCATCTCTCCATTCGTTAGCGTTCTCCACGTCATCTCTC
>VOCN01042886.1:0-14042 GCA_007922305.1 Dermatemys mawii
GCGGGTCTCGGAGTTGGAAGACAAAGGGGAGAACAGAGAGAGTGAGCCAGACCTGGAGTCCATCACAGCTTGGATGGCCCATCATGGCACTGGTTTGACCAGGCTGGACTGTGGCTTAACTTCTGCCTCTCTGTGCTAAGCCAAGGCTCATCAGATTCTATAGCAGGTGACTGATAAATGATTCCCATGTCTTGCAAAATCTTCCTGTGTTGCCGTAAATACTCCCTGAGAATATATCACCCCCTGAAGGGGGGGCTGTACACACCTCTCACAGGGGTCTGGCTTGGCTGGATTCGCTGCAGGGAGCCATGGAGAGGCAGGGAACGCTGCTGCTAAAGGCCCAATCTTGGAGGCCCCAGCCTGCCCTGTTGGAACCATGTGGGTCTATAGGGCTAGAGGAGTCACTCCCAGGAGACTGGTGACAGACTGGGGCACAGACCAGACCCTGTGACTCTGTGATAACAGATATGGTGGGCGGAACCCAGATCGTGTTGCTGGGATCTTTCCTCATTGTCCCTCTTAGACAGGTATCTGGGGAGGGGGCCAAGGCAGATGGGGCTGCAGGAATGGTCATGATCGAGCAGAGGAGGAGATGTGATTGGGACCAGGCAGGAAGGGCTGTGTAGGCTGGAAGAGGAACTGGCCAGGCAGCTGGCCATACAGATCTCAGGTAATTTCTAGGTGAATAAACTAAATCAAATCTGAGCTAGTTCCAGGGGGCACTGGTCCACAAAATCCCCGTCCCCACCAGTGGACTGGAGATACCATGGTGCTAATATACCACGATGACCAAATGCACTCCTGTATTCACACCCTCCACACTATTGTGATAATCATTGTACCAAATATGCTTTGTACCTCATCATCTAACAACTCACTGGTCAATAATATCATCGTGAAAGTGTGTAGCAACATTGTGTGTAAAGTCATGAAATCTCCCCCTGTATAATGTTAAACGGACATGATCATGGAGCCCTGATTAGGCACAACTGGTCAAGCCGGTCTGAAACAAAGGATGTGTGGTTCTCTCAGCGGGCATATAAATTGTAAACAGAGTCCTGTGACAGCGAGAGAGAAAAGAAGGGAGACAAAGAAAAATCTGTACCGAGGCATACAGGTGAAAGAACAGAGTAGGAAGCATCTCTCCTTACTGGATGCCATGGCTCCTGATCAGCTGGATAGAACTGTATGATGGGGAACGAACTATAAAATGAGGGGATCACTCGCCTTGTCCACCTCCCTCTTTGCACCGAAGACAAAAGCAATAGCTGTTGGACTTTGGGAGGGAGACCCTGGCCTAAAAAGTTATGGGCTACAGTGATGTCAGAAAGAAGGGATAAGGACTTCATTTTCTCTTTAGTATAGTTTAAGTTAGGCACTGGGAAGTGTTGTATTTTTATTTTTCTTGTAATCATTTCTGACTTTTAGGTCATACTTGTCCTCATTTACAATCCTTTCTTTTATGAATCAACTTCTTTTAGTGTTTAATCCAAGCCAGTGTTAAGTTAAATTGTCGAGGTCACCCCATTTCAGGTGGCGAGCTGTGTATTATTGAGCAGCAGTGTTCAAACGTATTGTATTGGCGAGCTCTTTCACACATCAAGCCTCTAAGTGCAAACCCCATTATAAATCAAAACCACAATTTTTACATTTAGCACTATTTTAAATTCTAAATGTAGAACCCGATGGTTTAAAATGATGTGACCCTTTCTCACCAATTTTAAATTAAGACAAACACATTCTTATCCAATGATTGTTATAAGGAGAAACGTTACTGTTTAAACCGGTCAGTGTTTAATACTGGGGTGGCATGAAGAAACTGTGTCAGTATCACTTTTCACAGGAGAATTAGCGCCCCCATTGCCACTCTTCCTTCTGTGCTGCTGCTAGCTGCTAGCAAGTCTGCTGTGAAAAGTGATACTTGTAAGTTTGTTGATATAATTTTACCCAGCCTCCTGACTCTGATGAGTTGGAAATGCGGGACGAGGGTTTGCAGGGAAGAGGGGGAAGAGATGGGATGGACATGGGCTGTGGGGGGGGGGGTGTCTGGAGAGACAGAGAGGTAAGGGATGAATTGGATGTGGGGACAGAGGTCTGAGATGAAGTACCTGTAGGGGCAGGGCCTGGGGCAGAAGGATAAGGGATGGGTTGAATGTGGAGTCAAGGCCTGTGGGGGGCAGAGAGTAAAGGACAGGTTGGACATGGGGGCAGAGGTCTGGGGTGCAGAAAGGTAAGGGGTGGACTGAATGGGGGTAGTCTGGGGAAGCTGAGGGGTAAGGTATGGGTTCGTTGTGGGTCTGGGGGGCAGAGGGATGAGGTATAGATTGGACATGAGGGCGGAGGTCTGTGGGCAGAGAGGTAACTGATAGGATGGACATGGGGGTGGGGGTCTGGGGGCAGATGAGTAAGGGATGAGTTGGACAGGAGGGCAGGACTCTGGGGCCAGAGGAATAGGAATGGGTTGGACGTGGGGGCCGGTGTCTGGGAGCAGAAGAGTAAGGGATGGGCTGGACTTGGGGCAAGGGTCTGGAGGCAGGTGGGTAAGGGGTGGGTTGGACGTGGGATGGGAGTCTATGGGGCAGAGGGGTAATGGATGGGTTGGATGTGGGATTGGGGGGTCTATGGGGCAGAGGGATAAGGGATGGGTTGGCTGTCAGGGGGTGGGAGTCTGGGGGCAGAGAGGTAAGGGATGGGTTTGATGTGGGGCGAGGGTATCGGGTAAGGAGTGGGTTGGGTATGGGTAGGGTCTGGGGGGCAGAGAAGTAAGAGGCGGGTTGGGCATGGGATAGGGATCTGTGGGGCAGAGGGGTAAGGGATGGGTTTGATGTGGGGTGAGTGCCTGGGGGCAGGTGGATAAGTGGTGGGTTGGAGATGGTGGAAGAGGGTTTCTGGAGGGGTAACTGATTGGTAGGTAACAGAAATCTCCGAAGACTCTGCCGCTTGCGCTGCCCAGAGCAGCCTGCAGTGCGGCTGGCCAGAAATAAATCCTGTCCCTGCATCAGGATCCCTGGTGCCAGGGTCCTTTTGACGCAGCTTCCGGCACTTCACGTGATTTGGAAGAAGTTTAATTGACCAGGCATCAGGGATGCATCTTGAGCTGCATCGTCAGCCCCAGACTCCAGGCAGCAGGGTCTGAACCCTCCACATCAGAGCAGATTCAGGCTAATGATTATTAATGTCCATGTGTCATTAGAAGGGATTAGTCATTTGCTCTGTGCTTATCCCCTAAACCCTAGCCAAGGGGCGCCCCCTCGTGTCATTTCAATGCAAAGGACTGGCACTGGGATAGCTGTTCCCATTCTTTGTTCTTGGGGATTTTCACTGGCCTCAGGTCAGGCTGGCAGCATGCCTGGCGGGACGGCTGCCCGCTGCATCCCATATAAGACCCTGGTTTCAGTTGCTTGTAACTTGCCAGACTTTTAATGGCTGGGCTGACGTTTTCCATGCTTGGCATCGGTTGGGCTGTGTGCATTTGGGGAAAGAGATGGGCGGTGGAGGGGGTTGTGATCTTTTCTGCACTTTGTTTTCTGCTCCAAAACATTAAAAATTCTATGCTCAATATTTTAAAATTCTGCCCATTTTATTTGTCAAAATAACACTGTATAGTCAGGCCAGTTTCAATTATTTTGGTCATTTATTTCAAAATACCTGACAGCGAGTACGTTTGTAATACTACAGACGACAAAACAGATTTAGGAAATGGTTTTTGACAAATAGAGTCCGTACTAGGCATATTAATACAGAGCTTTGAGTAATAACCCATTTAAACTACAAGACAGACCAGGATTTCCCACACCCCTCAGAAGCAGTGCAAAGGCTTGGGGGAGTCAGGGGTAATGGAGGAGCTGAGGGACAGGGAAGTAATTGCTGGGAAGGAGCCTGAGTGTGAACCTGAAGGGTTGCTGAGTGGGGGTGGGAGAAGTAAGACACAGGGTTTTTTTGTGGGTGAGGGGGAGTGTTAGGGAGTTGAGGAGCTTCCTCCATGCAGACCCTGGCTGACCCCTTGCCTCTCCCATTCAGTAAGGCACATCTGCCCCATCCCCATGTGTCCCTGCATTCCACTCAGCCACCCCTCCCCCACAACCCCATGTGTCCTTGGGTCCCCTCAGCTATCCCTTCCCCCCAGCCTCATGTGTCCCAGCAACCCTCTCCCTCCAAGTTCCATCCCAATAGGCCCTGCACCCCACTCCCATTTTGCCCAGGCTCAATGCTGTCACCCCCACTAGCTCCTGTGATCCCTGCCCCAGTCTGTCTTCCTGCACTCGCCCTTCTGAACCCCATCTATGTGATCCCCCAGCAGCACCATGTGCCCCGCTCTGTCCATCTGCCCCATATCCCATTCCTCTTCACCTGGCCCCATGGGCAGGCGCTATGAAGAACACAGCCTCTCCTCCTCCCTCCTCTTTCTGTGGCTGGCTGCTCTGGCCCCGGCTGCCCTCTGTTCTGGTGCCACAGCAGCCCCTAGTGGGTGAAAGGTGTAACTGCAGCACCTCTCTGTCAGAATGCATTTTCTACCGAGAACAAAAAAAAAATCTGCAGGGGGCATGAATTCTGCACATGCACAGTGATGCAGAATCCTCCCTGGAGTAGCTCTTGCAGTGAAGAAGCCAGTCAAGACATTCTGTTGGCTCTGTGCTTTTTGCTAACAAGTGCATTGGTTCAGTGTGGGACACAATGTGTCAGAGCCTGGACTGGCAGTCGCTCACTGGCAGGGTGATCATCCTCAGAAACCCAGGAGCATCAGCCTTCCCTGTCGACCCCCCCCAAACATGAAGTTCTTGACTTTTATCTTTAGTTTTTCCAGGGCACGGCACTTCCCCATTCCCCTTTGAAGCAACTCCTGGTCAAGTCCTCTGGCAAATCCAGTGCAGGGCCCTGGTGAGTCACACAGCCCATTCAACATGAATTAAACCATCTCCATGGAAAGCCTAACATAGCGGTTGTTGGCTTAATCCTCGCTCAGCAGTTCTTGAGACACAGCAGATATGTGCTACGGAGGTCTGGACTAGGTCACATTCTCCAGGCTGCTTGTCCGGTAGCCCTATCCAATAGTCATCCCAGGAAAATATTCTCTGAGCAGCTGGCACAAGCTTCTTTGGGGTCTAAGTCCAAAGGACACAGTTTGAACTAGATCCAAATCAAAAGCAGCAGCTCAATTTCACAATTATTCCTCCCCTGTGCCTAAACCACGAGAGCATGAGTCCACTCTGCATCACAAAGTGTGCTGTGCTGCCAGTCATGTTGGCAAAGCCGTTTGTGTTGCCAGCTTATCCACCAGCCTGGCTTGGCCTTTGAACCATTCCTGTCTAGCAGATCATGTCCAAGCTGTGTAGAAGGCCACAGCTGGCGAATTGGGCATCAGTGCATTAGTCCAACAGCATTTTAAAGTCGAGCTCAGTTCTCAGGGGTGAATGCACGCTCCCAGTCCTGGAAGGGGGAGGGGGAGTTACACACGACACAGTGTCACCTTCAGTGCGATCTCTCCAGGAGATGGCAGTTTATGGCAGCTGAGCAAAGTGGCACCCTGATTCGCTCTCCTCAAATTAGCCTGAAGCAGCAAATATCTTTGTGTCTTATCAACACAGCACAGAAAAATGAGGCCACGATTGCAAATAACAGTCACGGTATTACACCTGCAGCAGGAATCTCCCTACGAGATAGGGGAGCAGGCAGATACCACACACAGTTTTGGTATATAATCCAGCCACAAATACTCTTTATTGCTTACAAAATAAACCACTCCTTCCACATTCATAACCCACGCACACTACACCAGCGTCTGACGATCAGAAGTGAAGGCCCGATGGCCAGGCGACATTCGGTCCGATCACAAGATGCGGGGATCCAGCATTACCACACCTTAATCCAGACTGGGCTCTAGAGCCATGAAGGACTCCAGATCGCGAGGGTATGGAATAGCGTTTATAATCCACTTCCTCACCGCATCTGTTGTCTGGGCAATTCCAAAGAGACAGCTCTGGGCAAATTGCCAAAGCCCATGATGTTGAGGAACAGTCCCAGGCCCAAGATGTTCCTCTTTCCCCAGTTCTTGTTTATAACTGCAGCAGAAACGTTGCAACAGATATATTGTCATGGCAATGACCCCAGTGGTATTTCCTTTCCTGGTATTTCTCCATCTTTCTCATAACAAAGTTATTTTTCACAAACAGCTCTTGACAGCTTAAAACTTCAAATTCTTGCTTCGGCTGTCGACACGCAACTCATGTCAAGCACAGTTCATCCACACTAGGCCTATAACATATTACATGGATGTATGGATTATGTATGGAGATAGATATATGTATCCCAACAATGGGTACCATAGAAAGGCAAATAATAGCTGGCTTGAAATAAATCACGTGGCCAAGGCCAGTTCCAGAAAAGGTGCAGAATGGCACGGAAGCTGTCACAGAGAGCTAAATTCATTTCAAGGCCTGTTGGCTCTAGCAGCAGGAGTGCAGATGGATGTATGGGATAAGTGCCCACTCTGTGGGTGCTTCGTGGCTCAAGTACCCATGGAAGAAAACAGGGAGTGCCCAGCACCCACAGCTGTTCAGCAGGCCTGATCAGCTGTTCAGCGGCTGGTGGGAGGCACTGGAAGGGAGGGCAGAGAGCAGCGAGTGTGAGTGGGCAGGGAGGGACTCAGGGGAGGGAGCTGAGCAGGGGTGGGAAGAGGTGGACTGAGAGTGGGGCCTCAGGGGAGGGGGGGTAGAGTGGAGTTGGGGCTATGGGAGAGCAGGGATGGAGCACCCACCCGGAAAAATAAAAGTCAGTGTCTGTGCTGTACCGGCAGCTTAGCAGCATTCTCATGGGGAGTACGGCAGGATACTGATGAGGCAGAGTGCTGTGCACGTCACACCTGCTTTGTGCATGGCAGTGATGGGCCAGCAGTAAGGCTCCGATTCAGCAAAGCACTTGTGCCTGCCCTGGTCCTGCTCAGCAAAGTGTAAGTATGTGCTTAAAATGAAGCACCTGCTCCAGTCCGTTGCTGAGCTGGGGCCTGCAAACACTGAGTTCCCTGCATGTAGTGCTCACCCACTGTCTGATAACAAAAGGCAGCAGCTCTGGGTAACATCTTGGGACAGCGCTGCCTATCCCGACAGCAGCCATTCCCACGGCTCCAGCGACTGCAGGTAATTAGTCTGCTTCCTGTTAGCACAATAACCAGTCCATGTGTCTTTTGCCTGGATAGGGATGGAAGGTTTGTTTTGTGAGAGAAGGGGCAGGATCTCTTCCACATTCATAGCAGTTATACAAAGCATGCCCCCCACCCCCAAATGGTCCATTGTCCAGCTTTTATTTTGAGAGCAAGCGCATGCAGACCAGAGGGCTGTAATGATGTAGACCAGCGCCTCTCAGACTTTTCCGTCCGCAGCCCCCTTCCGCTTTCCCGAGTCCACTCGTGGCCTGGGCGTGTGTCCGCTGAAATGCTGCCAAATACAAAGCTTCTGCTTTCAGCAGCATTTCGACGGGACACAAATAGAATCCTACCGATTTCAGCGGCGTCCCGGGGCCGATCCCACAGCAGTGCCAGGACACCACAGCCCCCCGTGGGTGGGTCTCACACACCCCTTTGGGGTGCACACACCCCACTTTGCAAACAACTGATGTAGATGAAGGGCCAGTCCTATGCATACTTTTTGGTTACAGGAAGTTGTTACGGTTACATTTGACGTAACTGACTAGTCCTACTAGCACTTGCCCCAAACTCTGATTCATCCGAATGCAAAAAGCCAAAGTTTTCCCAGCTCTGCTTTGTTCATTCTTTCTGGGTTTTTTCCAGCTGTTTCATCTACTACATGCCATGTATAATGAAGGGCTGAAGTTACAGGATTCAGCGGCATCTCAAGCCAAATGGAAAGTAGGAATTAATTTGCATTTCCCTCTGGCATGCGGATCATTTCATCTCAGCGCTCCACCGAGATTTCTCAGAACATTTAAGGACTATTTTAGGTGACAACTTCTGAGTTAGACTTGTGCAGTGTTGATTCGGGGGGGGAGGGTTTACATTTGCCATTTGTGTTCGCTGCTGAGGTGCCAATCAAGCTGTGCAGATTTATGCCATTGAGAATCTGGCCCATAGATTAAGAAAAACTAGAAGATATTATTTTACACAAGGCCCCTTGTGACACTTGGTTAGAAAGGGTTAAACATCCTGCAAAATAAATAACTCTCAAAAGACATGTAGGGAGATAAAGTTTGTGTTTATTTACATATGTATGAGTAGGGTCCACCATGAAATCAACAGTCCCTGTCTATGCTGTATTCTGATATCATTTAAATGAATTGTAAACATGGGATATCTCGGTATTCCTCGCTCTTTGAAATGCACTGTGAATGGTGAAGGAAAAAGCAATTGGCCTTATGTTAATTGTATAGCTAAGTACCAGTGAAGGATCTCTTTCAATTCATCCTAATTACCTTTTGTTCCCCGAGGAATTCTAACTGGTCAAAGAGGCCATGAGATTGTATAAAAGATCCTTGGGTCCTGATTCTGTCATCTCAGATCTGCTTAGACTTCATCAGGGGAAGTTTGAGTCACAAGACTGAGGTCCCAGTTATGCTGGTACATGCTGAATATGAGATTTGGACATTGGACTAAGAACTATTTCTAAAAGAGCTCTTGCAACTACGAAGCTCACCATCTCTGCTGTGAATCTGAACCTCAAATGAATTGAACTCATGTCTGTCTGTATATTGATCTTTTAACCATACTCGCTCGCTTTTGTTTTTTAATACATTTTAGTTTAGTTAGTAAGAATTGGCTGCAGTATGTATTTGGGTAAGATATGAATCATTCATTAACCTGGGAGGTAACCTGTCCGATCCTTTGGGACTGGTAGAACCTTTTCTTTTATATGATGAAATAAGATTTACCAGAATTTTTCATCATGTTTGACGTCGGTACCTGAATGGAGGCCTAAGGCTGGATCACATTAAGGGACCTGTGTCATTTGGACTTCTGAGTAAAGAGTGAGGGACCTCTGGGTTGTGCTGGTTTGGTGAATCTAAGTATTGGAATAGCCACCAGCTTTGTGGGGATTGTCCGCCCCATTCTTTGCAGTTCACCCTAATTGAGTGACTACAACCTGCTCCCCCCCAGGACCGTGGTCCCAGCCCAGACCTCTGAACAAAGCAGAGCAGGGCAGGAACACAGCGCTTTCCCAAGAGCACTTTGGTGAGTGCTTCACACCTGGGACAACTCACGCAGGCCCAGGCCTGCACGGCTTCTAGTGCTGCAGCCCCATTAGTTTTGATTTGCTGTATCCCCTGCCGGGTGGAGGGGTTATTGTCACAGACTGCTAGCAAACATCAGGAGACCTCACGTCCTGCAGTCCGCCACATTTTGCCAGGGGCCGAACTGTTAGTCCCCGTCCTCCTCCCGCAGCAAGTGTTCCTCCAAATTCAGAAACAGCCGCCCCTTCCCGGGGGACAGGAAAATGGGGGATGAGAGCGGGGTTTGCTCTCTGTCAATGGCTTCTCTTTGGGCCCTGACGCTCACTGCCGTGGCTTTTTGCACTGCAGATGTCCTGTGTGAGACTACTGCTTATCCTAGCTCCTGTCATCCGTTGGGCCATTTCCTGCTGCAGAGCTCAGCTGAGTTCACATGACCCCATTTCAGGGGCTTCCCATTGGCAGTTGTTCAGTCATTGCCCTCTCCCATTCTCTTTCCAAATTCTCCATTGATATGGGTTGGTTTCTGCCAGCCCTGAATGCCCCATTGCGATCACCCCAGTTGTGATGACAGTCATGTGACACAAACACGTCTGCTGCTCTGCCTTTATCACCCTTCTGCACCCACTGGGTGTGTACCTGGTAAGAGCCCTTTTATGCCAGTTGGCAAAGCACGCACTGCTAGGTACCCGTAATTCTCAGCATGGCTGACACTGAGCCCAGCACACACTATCAGACTGGGTCTGGTAAGATAACACGAAAACCGGTGACACACTAGCCCCAAATAGCATTGTGTGCACTGTGCATGGATGGTGTGCTGGGCATAGTTTCCTAAACTAGCCGGTGGGGGTGGGTGATAAACAAGGCTGCCTTAGCCAAAGGAATGTGGACTTACCTGTCTGCCTGGCCAGCGCTAACAGAGGGCTGAGCAGTGGCGGATTTAGAGTTAGTGGGGCCCTTGCACAGCTTCACTGACCTCTGGGTTTGTGTGTCTTTCTTTAACGTGATTTTCTGTTAAATGAGGCCTCTGTTGTTATTTGGCCCTCCTTGATGTAGTTGCAGGAGCACCTACAGCTCAGACATTATATACTTCCTATTCCCCAGTTAACCTCCTCGAAATGAATGAGTGGTGTCAGGGAAAGAAGCATGTTGTAAGCCTGAATAATGAAGGCAGGAAGTTTGTTCCGTAATTGGATTAGTTCCGCAGGGAACGTACTTCGTCTTGTATCTTTGTCAGTCCTGGGCTGGCAGCTGGTCCCCAGAGCCACGTGCAGCATTATCTGGAAGCCACCCAGAGGGAGTTAGAGCACAGGCCAAACACGAATCCTTGGTGGAGTTCACTAACTGAAGAATAACTAGTCTTTTAAAAAAGAATGGTTGTACATTAGGCAGTCTTACCACTGTGACGAAAGGGTGACGCAGGCAAGACTTGTATCCTTTCCTCCCCGCGTCAGGCCCCATTTGCTCAAAACTCTCAGACAGTTCACTTATACACGTTAATAACGTTGTTCTGCACCCACCCCCATGCCTCAGCCTGCTCCCCTGAATCTGCAATGCAAATCAACATGAGCTTATGGAAAATTGATCTTCTGTCAGACTAACTGGATATATTTTTATGAGATAATGAGTTAGAGTGTTGACGTAATATACTTAGACTTCTGTAAGGCGTTTGACTTACTACTGCATGATGTTTTGATTTAAAAACTGGAATATAAAATTAACACAGCACACACTGAATGGATTAAAAACTGGCTAACTGATAGGTCTCAAAATGTAATTGTCAACAAGGAATTATCATTGAGCAGGTGTTTCCTGTGGGATCCAAAGGGGGAGTCTATAGGTGAAGGCCCTCAGGCCGGGGCAGAGCAAACGGGAAGTCTATAGGCACCAGCCTAGAGCCAATAGGGAGTCTATAGGTTCTTGCCCTCAGGCCTGGGAAGAGCAACAAAGGTGTAGGGGTCAAGGCCCTCAAACAGGGAGGTCACCAAACGGTCCAAGACTCTAGCCTAAGGCAGGGCAGAGCAGTGAATAGCAGTGTCCTAGCTTTGGCTAACTCTGGCCACCTGGCCTACAGTGGGGAGTCTGACACCCCAAGGGTGGGATGACAGTGGGTAGGGGGCCCTGGGCCCATCTGACTCCACCTGGTCCCATCCTAGGGCCCTCACAGTGGCGGAGTGTTTCACCTCTGGGGCAGCGGGCAATCCCGCTGCAACACGCTGACCGCGTTTCAGGCAGCATTACAGCCAGACTGGAGTTAGCTGCCCCTGGGCCACTTCCTACCCTCCCTTCGGGGTGTACCTGGATCAGTGGCTGTTCTCCATCGCCCCTGGGGTAGGTGGCCAGCAACAGTCCCGACAGCTCCCCTGAGGACACAGGTTTTTCCAGGAGCAGGGCGTTTCTTGATTTGGAAGCGAAGTCAGCAGCCTGGAGCAAGCAGTATGCAGGTCTCTCTCACTGTCTCAGCCCCAGCTGAGCTGGATGCTTCACCTTATATACTTCTTGTCCTGCCTATCCACTTTCAATGAGAGGGGTGAAATGGGTCTGGCTCCGCCCGCCTGGACATAGAGAGTGGTTCCTCCCCTTTTGGTCAGAGGGAGGCCACACCACCTCACACTCTGTATTGCTAGCTCTCATGATACATTCTTAAAGCCCCAGGTCCTGGAATCATGTGATTCACAGCTTTCATTTTAAAAAAAACCTAACAAAGTAAATTTCTAACCCTCATGGTTGTGACAATAATCGAAAACGAACCCTAAAGGCTCAAAAAGCAGAAAAAAAAAACCCCCCAAGGTTTATTATTTTTGAACCAATCTCATGGTTTTGGGAGACTGATTCATGATATGTGAACACTTGGGGTTGGCAATGCTGGTCTCCCACAATTGCAGGTGGGGAAACTGATGCCCAGAGAGGCAGAGCTATTTGCCTGAGAATACAGAATCAGTGGCAGAGCCAGGAATAGAATCCAAAACTCCTGCCACTCTGGTTTACCTCCCCAGACCATGCTGCCTGTGGTGGACAAACCAACCACCAAGAGATGATGGAAGAGGCAGAAGTGTAAGTCAAGAGAAGAAAATGGGGATTAAAAATAACAAAATGGCTTTCTCCCCTTCCTCCAAGAAGACAACGTTACCAATGGATACCACATTTGGTCTTAGAAACTAAATTATTTCTTGTATCATTTTATCTGTATTGCCTTTCAGTTCAATAGAACACGGCCTTGTTCTTAACAATACAGGGCTGCCCTGGTCTTTTGCTGTTCAGCAGCAATTTACCAAACGTAGTTCAAAGTCTGCAGTTAAAATGGTTACCCACGACACCGCCTCAGGACTATGCGGGCTTTACGCTAAAGGAGCAACTGCATCATCCCCAAGTTGTGAAGTTCCTGTAAATCAGAGTCCTGGGCCATAGCCAGCAAAGGGGGTTAGCACAACAGGGCCCCCGTGGCAGGGCCCAGGCTAAACTAAGCACAATTTAAATGAAGTTAGCAACACCCAGCTAGTCCCGCGATGGCTGTGTTATGGGAGCTGTGCCCGGGGCAAGGGCTGGACTAGCCAGGATTGTTACAAGACAAGGCTGGGGTGAGCGAATCGTTTATGGACTTTGCCCACCCTGGCTCTGGTTTCTGCCGAGGTCAGGACTGAAGGAGCAGGGAGAGTGTATGGGGGATGGAGAGACACTGACAGAGCTGCAGGGGGCGGTAATATAGAGACCTGCTGGTTTGATGAATTTTGCCTGTGGGATCAGTCCCCCCCTTTGAAATAGGAAAGATTTCCTCCATTATTTAAAGACACGTCTCTGTTCCCCATCTGACGAGGGTTTCAGAAATCAGGGCGCCGGGGTAACAAGGGAGGCAGCAATGCAAATTAAACACACTCCTGCGAGGTGCTGCCTTTGTTAACCACCTGCCTTTATTGGATCCCGCTGGCAAAATAGGAAACATTACAAACAACTGGCTTCATGTGCCAAGGCCAACCGGAAACGCATGGAGAGATTCACAGATGCACGTTCCTGCTGCCCTGCACGTTCCTTTCTTCCATGCACTGAGCTGCCCTGGAAAAGGTGGTAGGTGCAAGGGGGGAAGGAAAGCTAGAAAAGCTGCATCTATCCCCCGAGGCAGGGGGCTCCTTCAAAGGAAGTGGAAAGAACAGAGGCAAAGTGCTTTTTAGGGGAGGGGTGCGGCGGAGCAAGGACCAGAGAACGCTCCATCGTGCTTCGGCTGGTGAAACTTTCCAACCTCTTCTGTACGACTTGCAGAGTCACCCCAGCCACAGACACCCTGGATTGCTGCAGGACTTCAGCCAACAGGTGACGTGGAGCTGGTCTAGCCGCAGCACTTGGTGGGCTGCAGCGCGCTCCATCTCCAGAGGAGACGTGGGAGCCCGCGCACCTGCGCCGGAGTAGTCCCAGGAGACAATTCAGGCAGAAGCAAAAGGGTAGATCAGCTCCCTGCCGCTGTTCAGGAACAGAGCCACCAACAGAGAGCTGGGCAGGGGATTTCAGTGTCTTTCACTGTTAAACTAGCCTCCAGCCAGCAGGTCTGGGCATTCTCCAGAGGTGTGTGTTACACGGTGCTACGGCCCATGGGTTTGGCCACCTTTGCTATGGGAACTCCGAGCTGAAGCTGGTCTCCAGGTGGAGATCTCCTTAGCAGATGCAGAAGCCCCCAAGCTCCCATCCACCTTTGCGCCAGGGTGGGGCTCCAGAAAGCACAAGGGCTTGTGGGCTGGATGGAGAAGGGGCAGGCAGGAGGCTCCAGAGCAAGAGAGCTGGATGGGGTGGGGGAACAGCAGCCAGGATGAGTGGGAAGAACAGTCGTCAGTTTCAGCTGCAGGGGTCTGAGAAGGGAGTAGAGAGCCCAGTCCAACCTC
>VOCN01042893.1:0-10071 GCA_007922305.1 Dermatemys mawii
GGCTATGTCCTTGAATATTTCCCTTGACCGTTTTCGCCTGTGTATGGGGGTGTCGAGGACCCTTGGGACCGTCCACATAGGTGGAAGGACATAGCCTAGGTAACAACTTCCCGTCCATGGCTGGGGCAGTTTCCGATATGCAGTAGTCCCGCATATCCACCATAAGGGCCGAAAGGTTGTGTTGTGGTATGTATAATGTTGCTGGGTAAAGATGACCAGAGTGAGGGACGAGACTGCACAATTTGCCCCGGCTGATAGATTAGCTGGGGTGAAAGGCTTATTAATTTGCCATACTTGTTTCCATGCCTTTGCGAAACAGGGGAGGCAGCCCATAGCGGTGGGTTCACTGAAAGTGTGGTTGCCATAACCATAATAAGTGGTGTTGTATTGCACTATGGTATGTTCACACTGGGAGAACCCCACCCTCGTCCCATTATTATTCTGATGGCGTATGCATAATCCTCCCTGTCGCTTCCATACCCTAAATGTGGAATTCATTTCATAGCCTGCCCCAAATGGGCCGGTTTCTGGATCAACCACATGTGCTGTTGCATTAAGGGGCAGGGGGAACAAAGGCATGCCCGCATTCGCATTTCCTGGGCCTAGGGTACAGACCCAACACCCATTTTTACCTGTACTGTTGGTTATGTTGGCCATGATCTCTGCTAACAACACCCATTGGTTTGTGAAGGTGTGCCCTCCCCAGGCTTGGAGCCAGTCACGTGCTGAGGTCATGCTTTTAGTTGCTGCTGTAACTGCGCACAGCAGACCAAGCACAATTGTGCGGGCCAAGAAATAGCCCATAGTCCTAGGCAAAGACGGATTTGAGCCGGGTTGCTCAGTTGTTTCCCATCCAGTTTATCTATTCTTAGTCTCAAACTCTTACAGTTTCTCCCTTGATATACCTTCTCCCATCACACTAGCCCGTAACCCTCCGGGAGAGAGGGCCCTGTTCTATCCGGGCATATTTACAGGTTGGTACAGGCACTGGTCTCGCCCCTTGGCCTGAAGTTTAGGAACACTCCTGTTGGGGTGCTGGGCATTGGTTCTGTATGGAGTGCCGTGCGTAGAGTGTCAGCTTCCGGTGTGGCACAGCAGGGCGCTTCTCGATCCTAGCGTCGGCAGCCCGTCGTCTCACCTCAGGTAGGGCTGCTGCTTAGGATCTCTGCAATTTAATCTTCATCCCGTCCGCCGATCGGGTCACCTTCCACTCTGGCGGGGGTGGCTCTGCTTTCTTGATTCTAGTGTAGTGAGTCCAGGACTTAAAACCGAAACACTTGACTGCTGTAGGAGTTATCAGCATAACTTGGTGCGGGCCTGACCACTGGGGCTTAAGAGGGTCAGACTTCCACCTTTTTACATATACCCAATCACCTGGTTCTACCCCATGTACTGGATCTATTATGGGTAAAGGTACCGCCCAGTTCAGGTGTTTTCTTAGCTCTGTCAACCTCTGTGCCCATGGCAAAACTTCTCTGGGGGCATCCTGCCCTATTCCAAATGGCCTCCACAACGGGGAGAGTCTGCCAAACATAGTCTCGAAAGGCGTCAGTTTGGCTTTCCCCGTGGGTGTGTTCCGCACTCTGAACAATACCTGTGGCAACAACTGAACCCAGTTCATGTCTGTCTCTTGCATGAATTTTGTCAGAACTTCCTTGATAGTCCTGTTCATGCGTTCAACCTTCCCCGAACTTTGTGGGTGCCAGGCGGTGTGTAGCTTCCACTCGATTCCTAAAAACTTTGCAGTTTCCTGCACCACCTCCGCGACGAACGAGCTTCCGTTGTCGGAGTTCACTTGCAATGGGAGCCCGTGAGTCAGTACATGCTGTTCCAACAGGTACTTGACCACTTCCTTTGCCTTTTCTGTCTTAGTAGGCTTCGCCTCTATCCACCCTGTTAAGGTGCAAATCACAACCAGCAAGTACCTGTGAGGACCGCATCGTGGCATTTCCGTGAAGTCTGTTTGTAAGATTTCCATGGGTCCTGTCCCTACTGCCAGTTGTCCCTTTGGTCCTCTCCGTTCGGCTCTGGGATTTGTTTTCGCGCAGATCACACACCTTCTAGCTGCTTCCCGAGTCACACTGGATAGCCGGGGTGCATAAAAGAATGGCTTGATTGAATCGTACATTGCCTCGGCTCCTTGATGGGTGGTTTCATGGAAAGTGGTCACCAAATTCCGCACCTCCGCCATCGGGATCAAGGGCCTCCCATCTGGCATTCTCCACCATCCCTTCTGCATGTAGGCCCCTAATTGCTGTGCAAACTCCACATCTCGTGGGGAGTACGTCCACGCCACCTGATCAGGGACTAAGACTTCTTTACTGAACATGATAGTTGTTGCTTCCCTCGCCGCTCTTTTGGCGCTGTCATCTGCCCTCCGGTTTCCTCTGGCTTCATCTGAGTCTCCTTTTTGGTGTCCTTTACAATGCATGACAGCTACCTCTCTGGGTTTGCTTACCGCCTCCAATAGCGCTTGGATCTGAGCTTTATACTTAATTGGGTGCCCCTTTGCATCTATCATCCCTTTTTCTCGATACAGGGCTGCATGTGACTGTATCATGGCATAGGCATATTTTGAATCTACATATATATTTACAGACTTCCCTTTTGCCAACTCCAGGGCCCTGGTCAATGCAATTATTTCTGCCAATTGCGCTGAGGTTCCGTGCGGCAGTGCTCCTGTTTCTATCTCTTCGTGTAGGGACACCACTGCATACCCCGCCCTTCTCTTTCCTTCTTCCATGAAAGATCTTCCGTCTGTGAACCATACGGCGTCTGGGTTCTTTAAAGGCTGATCTCGAAGATCTGGCCGGGCCGCCCATGTCTGTCCCACTAGAGTTATGCAGTCGTGGGGTTCTATTTGTTCCCCCTTCTCCTCTAAATATGGGAGGTATGTGGCTGGGTTGATTGTGGTGCAGGTTGCCAAGGTCACCTCTGGGTCCTCCAACAACATCATCTGATATTTCATGGTTCGGGCATTAGTCATCCAGGACATGTTTCCTTCTCGGAGCAGATTACGAATAGCGTGCTCTGTGTATACTGTCACTGCCCCTCCGAAGGTCAGCTTCTTGGCATCTCCCAGAAGTAATGCTGCCGCCGCAATCACCCTCAGACACTTCGGCCACCCGGATGCTACATGGTCCAGCTTCTTAGACAGATAAGCGCAGGGCCGCCTTATGCATCCAGATTCCTGGACGAGCACTCCTTTAGCTATACCCTGGCTTTCTGTTATGTACAACTGGAATGGTTTAGACAGGTCTGGCAGTCCCAATGCCGGTCCATGCGCCAGCTGTTGTTTCAGCGTCTCAAAGCCTCTCTGTTGTTCTTCCCCCCACTTAAAGGGTTCGGAGTCCTTTCCTCTGGTCGCCTCATACAATGGTTGTGCATGCTGGGCGTAGTCTAGGATCCACAGGCGGCAGTAGCCCACCATGCCCAAGAAAGCTCGTACTCCTTGCCTCGTCCTGGGTGGGGATATATTGCAGATGGCCTGGACTCGTTCCGGCATTAGTGCCCTCTTTCCCGCTTCCAGTTGGAACCCTAGGTAGGTGACCTTGGTTTGTACTAGCTGGGCCTTTTTTTTGGAAACCTTATAGCCACATTCAGCCAGATGTATTAGAGTATTTCTGGTAAGTTGTTCACAACCTGCCTCCGTCATAGAGCTCAAGAGGATATCATCTACGTATTGGAGCAGTTTTCCCCCAGGGGGTATTTCCAGGTCTCCCAGGTCTCTTGCTAATGCCTCTGCAAACAGGGTCGGGCTATGGATGAACCCCTGTGGTAATCGGGACCATGACAGTTGCGTCTTCTTGGTCTCCCCTGGTTCCTGCCATAAAAATGCAAACAGTGGGATGGAGTTGGGGGCCAACCTTAGACAGAAAAATGCATCTTTCAAATCCAGGACCGTATACCACGTCATTTCCGGCGGTAGTCTGCTCAAAAGGGTGTAAGGGTCCTCCACCAGCGGGGTCATTGGTTCCACTCTAGCATTCACAGCTCACAGGTCATGGACAGGCCGATACTTGCCTGGTTCCTTTTTCTCTACTGGGTACAGCGGGGTAGACCACGGAGACCGACAAGGCACCAAGACTCCCTCATCCAGCAGCTCATGTATCACCCCTTTTATACCCTCCCGCTTGTAATCTGGGATTGGGTACTGCTTCAAGCTGACTGGCTGGGCCCCTGGTTTTAGCTGGATCAAGATTGGTGGCTGTCGATGTGCCATTCCTACTCCTCCACTTTCACTCCATACTGCTTCAGGGACGTCGACTAGTTCAATCATGGGGACCATCACTGCCGTCCTATTCGTCCCTGCCTGTTCCCATAGAAGCTTGTATTTCCATCTGTTCCGACAGGGCATGGAGACGGTGCATGTGCTACCCTCCTGCGGGACTTCAAACTTGAATCCTCCCTCTTTAGTGAATGTCAGCCTTGCTTGGAGGCGGCATAGGAGGTCCCTCCCCATTAAGTTAATTGGGCAATTTGGAACCCAGGTGAATTTGTGGGAAAACTCTTTCCCGTCAATTCTACAATCATCAATTCGAAATACTGGTTGCACCTGCAAGTGGCCAGCAACCCCCATGATGGGTTTTTCTTCCTTTGTCTTCACTCCCCGCTTCCTTACAATAGCTGATAGGGTTGCTCCACTGTCCACCAGAAACGGCACCTCTTCCCCCCCAAGATTTATACTGACCATAGGCTCCGGGGTCGTCTCCGGGTGCCGTGAGCCCGGTCCTCCTCATTGGTCTTCTGACATGGTGAGCATCCCAGTGGCTTCCTCCTCCGCCTGGGGGCACTCGTTCTTCCAATGTCCATGGGCCCGGCATCTTGCGCACTGGTCTGGCCCTAGTGGCTGTCTCCCTCCTCGTCCTCCTCCTCTCCCTCTACCCCTGCCTCTGCCTCGCTGGGTTCCACCCCGACCTCCTCTTCCCCTCTGGCCATACTCGCCTCGTATGGCTGCGGCCATAACCAGTGCCGTTTTCTTTGTCTTTTCCTCTTCTGTGTCCCTGTTCACATAAACAGTCCTTGCCACTTCCAACAATACATCCGGGTTCTCTTCCAAAACTCCTTCTCTTTTCTGCAGCTTCTTCCTGATATCTTTCGTTGACTGCCCAATAAAGGACATATTCACCGTGCGTCTATTTGCCGGTAGATCTGGATCAAGGGGAGTGTATAGCCGGTAGGCTTCTTTTAACCTTTCCATAAATGCCCCTGGGGACTCATCTGGCCCTTGGGTTATCTCTGCCACCTTGGACATATTCATGGCCTTCCGTCCAGCCCGTCGTATTCCCTTTATCATCAGTTGGCACAGCTCTTTCCTCAAGGTTTCATGGGCTGCGTCATATGGGTTCCACCCTGGGTCAATGCCCGTCAATATCTCAGTCCTTCGTTGATCGAACGGGCGAGCACCATCGCCGGCAGCCTGCTCCCTGTGTTCCTGCTCCATTGCTTGCCCCAATCGGCTCCTCTCCTCGGCACTCAAAAGGGCTGTCTGGAGGGTCTTCAGGTCCTGACAATTTGGATTATGGGTATTAATAATACTCTCTATTAGGTCACCCATTGCCTTTGGATCCTCCGTTAGTGACTTGGTCTGCTGCTTCCAGTTCATCAAGTCAGTGGTGGTAAATGGGATGTACGTTATAGTTTGTCTGGGGGTCAGATTTTGCGGGTTGTTGGGGTCTGGCTCAACCCACTGCTGAATGCGCAGCGGGGCTTGAAGATTTGCCTTGGCCGATCGCACTTTGGCTCTTGTCCCATCTGCGACGCATTCCGGCACCTTAGGCTTTACAGCTTCCTCTTTAGCTTCTTGCGCAGTCTCTTCCTTCCCCTCCCTTAATACCTCCCCTCCTGTCGCTTCTACGGCCCCATCTTCCCCGTCCTGTAAGTTAGGGTATATACGCCGATAAGGAGGTGGCGGCAGGGCTTCCTCTTCTGACTGAGGACGTGGGGGATCTGGTAGCAGGGCGGAAAGCTCCTCCCTCTTCGGGGCTTCTCCCTTCGCCTTGTTATCCCTCAATTCCTTTAGTTTCTGTATTCTCTTTGTCTTTTGGTTTGTCTCTTGGCTAGCTCCCTTTTTCCCTTTCGCAGGCACCAGTCGCACTGGTAGGACAAAATCAGGCTTTCCACATTCCCTCTTGCAGCAATCTCTCAACCAGCCCGGCATCTCCTGACAATTAGTTAGCCACTGGTCTATATATGGGAATTGGTCAGGGTGCGGGACAGTGACCACGGTGTGATAAACCTTCCGAATTTCATCTAAGTTGCACGTTCCATTCGAGTCCCAGGTTGGGCTCTGGGCTGGCCAATCTATTTGGCAGTACCTGGTCAAAGTGGGGGCATCTAACTCCTCTCCATAATCCCTCCCAAATCCTTTGTCAAAATTGTTCACCATACATTGTAAGACTGTCTGTGGCTTAGACCCTCGCCCCCCCATTATGCACCACAAACGTCAGGCTTGCTAGACAGACAGTTCAGACACAAAGGGAGGGAACAGGCCAGGAGGTAAGGGGTCCGCCTTGGCTAGACACAATGAGGGTATGACAAACAACACACTCGCACCCCCCTTTGGCGGCTCCGCCCGTCGCCGGGCTAGAGAAACGCGCTACTCAGGAGTCCCACTCTCCGAAGAGAGTCACTTTCGCTTTAGGTTCTCCGCTTGTCGGATTACCAGTCGCACACACCAATCCAATCACACTCTCTCATACACCAACCCTTTTTCCTGGGACCACGTTGGGTTGTGAAGCTTGGCCGAGCTTCCCCCGGTCCCGAGCGGCGGATGGCTAGTCCCCGCTTCTACCACGAGGAGCTCCTATTTATACATTACCTGCCGGCTTCCCTTTTCCTCTGCACCTCGTCCTTCGCCCAGATATGGTGTACGCCTCGCTTGTCTCCCGCAACGGGTGTCCAAAACCTCTCTCCGCAAAACGGGGAGTGGCGCCTAGAGGGTGGGCACCCGCGGCGTGAGGACGCCCAAGGGGTCTCACCAAGGGGGCAGGCAACAACGCCTGATTGCCATCCGAGTCACGGCACCACGAAATGTTACCTGGGGACCCCCTACCCACATTGGGCAGGCGCCCCTTTCTCAGGCAAAACAGGCTCGGATAGCTGGAGGAGGTTGCAATGTCTTTATTTAATGCGACGTCGCATGCACACAGCCCTGTGCTTCTCAGCCAAAAGCAGGGTGCGGCCCCGATCAACGGCCGGGTCGTTCTTTTTATAGCTTGATTACATCACTGGGCGTCAACATTCCGCCATGTACTTGTTTGCGCAAGGATACAAAGTAGAAAAAGTTTCAAAATGTCCACATGCGTACTAAGCATACTAGCTTGAAAAACGGCATTCCATTGGTGCTACCTTGCTCGTACACTCTCCCTCTCCCCCTCTTGTTTCTTTGTGTTATGCAAAGCCAAATACAGAAGCAAACAGGCACAATCGGTGCTAACTCAATTGTTAAGCATTTAATCAGTCATATTACATTCCCCCCTTAAGAACCATCACTTTTTGATATGTTATGGTTCTTCTTCTTGATTAGTTTCTGTTATGTCTTCTGTTTCGCTACTTGCCAGCCTAGTATACATGGTTAACATAGTCAAGTTTGTTTGTCTTTGAACTGCTGCTTGGATCATGGATCGAAGGGCCCTAATTATACATGGGATCATGCAGGGGATACATGTAATAAAAAGTATAAAGACAGCGGACAGGCCGAGCAACCCTTTTAACCATCCCATATTTGGGAGCCATGAAGTAAGCCATGACATATCCCATCCAGTCCAGGTTTGGTCGGGTATGTGTCCTAATGAAGCAATCTCTTTTGCTAAGTTACGTACGGCTTCTCCATTGTTAGATATATTAAAACAGCAGGCTTCGGCGGTTAAATTGAGCGCTGCACACAGTCCTCCCTGACGGGTCAACACATAATCCAGGCCGAGCTTTAACTGTAGGATCGCTCGCCTGGATTCATCCATTTGATCAGCTATTAAGTTTAATGCTGTTGCAGTCCTATTTGTGACAAGCTGAACGACTGCTTGCAGCCTCATGACTCTATTAAAAGCATACATAGGTCCCCGAGCTCCTGCCACCTTTTCATGGGGATCCCAGCTGGCTGGGGTATAATGGCGAACAATCCGCTCAGCTGTCCAGAGGTCCCCATTCCAGACTGTATCTCCACCTACGGCTATGTCCTTGAATATTTCCCTTGACCGTTTTCGCCTGTGTATGGGGGTGTCGAGGACCCTTGGGACCGTCCACATAGGTGGAAGGACATAGCCTAGGTAACAACTTCCCGTCCATGGCTGGGGCAGTTTCCGATATGCAGTAGTCCCGCATATCCACCATAAGGGCCGAAAGGTTGTGTTGTGGTATGTATAATGTTGCTGGGTAAAGATGACCAGAGTGAGGGACGAGACTGCACAATTTGCCCCGGCTGATAGATTAGCTGGGGTGAAAGGCTTATTAATTTGCCATACTTGTTTCCATGCCTTTGCGAAACAGGGGAGGCAGCCCATAGCGGTGGGTTCACTGAAAGTGTGGTTGCCATAACCATAATAAGTGGTGTTGTATTGCACTATGGTATGTTCACACTGGGAGAACCCCACCCTCGTCCCATTATTATTCTGATGGCGTATGCATAATCCTCCCTGTCGCTTCCATACCCTAAATGTGGAATTCATTTCATAGCCTGCCCCAAATGGGCCGGTTTCTGGATCAACCACATGTGCTGTTGCATTAAGGGGCAGGGGGAACAAAGGCATGCCCGCATTCGCATTTCCTGGGCCTAGGGTACAGACCCAACACCCATTTTTACCTGTACTGTTGGTTATGTTGGCCATGATCTCTGCTAACAACACCCATTGGTTTGTGAAGGTGTGCCCTCCCCAGGCTTGGAGCCAGTCACGTGCTGAGGTCATGCTTTTAGTTGCTGCTGTAACTGCGCACAGCAGACCAAGCACAATTGTGCGGGCCAAGAAATAGCCCATAGTCCTAGGCAAAGACGGATTTGAGCCGGGTTGCTCAGTTGTTTCCCATCCAGTTTATCTATTCTTAGTCTCAAACTCTTACAGTTTCTCCCTTGATATACCTTCTCCCATCACACTAGCCCGTAACCCTCCGGGAGAGAGGGCCCTGTTCTATCCGGGCATATTTACAGGTTGGTACAGGCACTGGTCTCGCCCCTTGGCCTGAAGTTTAGGAACACTCCTGTTGGGGTGCTGGGCATTGGTTCTGTATGGAGTGCCGTGCGTAGAGTGTCAGCTTCCGGTGTGGCACAGCAGGGCGCTTCTCGATCCTAGCGTCGGCAGCCCGTCGTCTCACCTCAGGTAGGGCTGCTGCTTAGGATCTCTGCAATTTAATCTTCATCCCGTCCGCCGATCGGGTCACCTTCCACTCTGGCGGGGGTGGCTCTGCTTTCTTGATTCTAGTGTAGTGAGTCCAGGACTTAAAACCGAAACACTTGACTGCTGTAGGAGTTATCAGCATAACTTGGTGCGGGCCTGACCACTGGGGCTTAAGAGGGTCAGACTTCCACCTTTTTACATATACCCAATCACCTGGTTCTACCCCATGTACTGGATCTATTATGGGTAAAGGTACCGCCCAGTTCAGGTGTTTTCTTAGCTCTGTCAACCTCTGTGCCCATGGCAAAACTTCTCTGGGGGCATCCTGCCCTATTCCAAATGGCCTCCACAACGGGGAGAGTCTGCCAAACATAGTCTCGAAAGGCGTCAGTTTGGCTTTCCCCGTGGGTGTGTTCCGCACTCTGAACAATACCTGTGGCAACAACTGAACCCAGTTCATGTCTGTCTCTTGCATGAATTTTGTCAGAACTTCCTTGATAGTCCTGTTCATGCGTTCAACCTTCCCCGAACTTTGTGGGTGCCAGGCGGTGTGTAGCTTCCACTCGATTCCTAAAAACTTTGCAGTTTCCTGCACCACCTCCGCGACGAACGAGCTTCCGTTGTCGGAGTTCACTTGCAATGGGAGCCCGTGAGTCAGTACATGCTGTTCCAACAGGTACTTGACCACTTCCTTTGCCTTTTCTGTCTTAGTAGGCTTCGCCTCTATCCACCCTGTTAAGGT
>ML679456.1:0-15733 GCA_007922305.1 Dermatemys mawii
TCCTCACTGATCTGGATTGCCCCCTAGCATGTGAAAATGCCTGAGGCTGTTAATGAAATTTCCAGACACACGGAGAATCTTGCTCCCTCCTCACCATGTGTAATAGCCACAATCTCTCTTCTCTGAAGGGACCTTGGATTTTTGAGTCCCTCATTCCCAAAGTCCCAGGACCCCGATTTTTATTTTTCACATTGTACTTTCCCCACGTAATTAGACAGTGTTGCTCCTGAATTATAGCGTCTAATTTCCCAGTGCTCTCCGCACCCAGGAATTTTTTTTCTCACCCCCTCCTTTTACACTGGCCTCCTTAGATTCCCTAATACATAAGAATGGCCATACTGAATCAGACAAAGAGAGTTTCTCCTGCCAACCTAGCCACTGCTGCTTGTGGGGGATATTACTAAAGTCAACAGGAGAGATCTCTCCCACTGGCTGTCAGCATCTGTAATAGCAGTGCAGCTACAGTGGTGCAGCTGTGTCAACATCAGCTTTATTGTGTAGCCTTAACATCAGACACAAAACCATAGAATCAGGACTCAACATGTGTCTAGCCAAAAATCTGAAATTGGAGCCTGACATTCATTTCCTCATTGAGTACCATCATTTCTACAGCATGAAAGTCCTTGTTACCCAATCCGGCAGCCAGTCTGGGATCTTATGAATGTTCTTTCAAGCACTCTTTCTTTGGATCCAAATGCTGAAGGATGATTGTTCTCAATCTAACCCTTTCATCCTCTGGAAGTGTAATCAGTGACACTGAACTAGGAAGTGGAGTTGTACAAACAATTTTCCTCGGGTCACGGGTCACCATAGCTTCCTTTCCTGGGGTAGATACCAAGAACTGAGCGTGCACTTTTTCAACCCCAAATCTTTGCCCTTTTTGGGGTAAATTTACACTTCTCTGAAGTAGAATCCTTTAGAAAAATCACTCAAAATCTCAACAGCGTTAGTGAGCAACGGCTTTCCAAAATATGCCCACTTGTTTTTTAATTTGGTGGCACAGTTCCAGGCAAGGGACTGTATACAAACCTGGGTCAGAATCTCTGTTAGTTACCAGAGCTGGAGTTTCTATTCAAAAATAGCTATTTTTCTGCAGCTATGAGATTTGCAATATTGATTTCATTTTATACACATTTTTAGCACTTACAAAGGATAAATTCAACAAAAATTCCACTTCTATTTCCCCAACATCTGCACCATGAAGGGGAGCAGTCCCCTGTACCATAGGATTAGCTAGGAGAGATCTTCTATAGGGACTGGGTTACAAAAGCTTCAGGAACCAAATACATGGGCATTTTGCCTCGTTCAAAATCACTTACAATAGAATTCTCTCCCCACATCATCTGAGATAATATTGACTTAAAAACTAGAACTGCAGTGTGATCATATGTACTTCCTTCAGTTAGTTGGGGTTCAGCTGTTGTTCACGATTTTCAAGTGGAGATTTTAAATCACTGCTGTTTCTTTGTTCACATGTCCAGTTAATTGGAGAGTTCTCTCTTGTTGACAGACCTGCACTTCAACTTTCTCCATGTCATCATGGAGGGATGGGGAAAAAGCAAAGCTGAAGTGAGAAATGATGATTTTAGCAAAAGGTCATTTGTCTTAAATTCTCCAATAAATCTGAGCTACATCCTCTCAAACAGAATTAATATCCCATTGGGTGACCAAACTGCCTTCAGAAAAGATGGAAACCTACATCACAGAGAGCTAGACAATGAACGTGTCAAGTGAAATTCCAGACCAGGTCACATCTGATTTTTCACAATCAGGACAAGAGATTCTCCCATCACATTCTCCTCTGATCCATTCAAACCTGTTTCACTCAGCACTGTCTCAATAGTTAACTATGTTACAGGCGAGTCATCTTACACGGTGGTTCCGTTCCACGGTTAGCGCATAAAGTGAAAACCGCATATCATTGAGTTGAATGGCAGGGGGAATCGCCCGCACTACAGATGGAGTATTTAAATTGTTGTTTTTCTTCTTTTTTCCTGTTTTTGCCAACCGCGCAAAGCTAAATTAGCTCATGTTAAATGCACCTAAGATGCGACTTGCCTGTATTTACAAAATTTGTAGTATACTAATATCCCCATAATGGGGACAAAACGGCCCACTTGACGGGAGTGGCTTTACCAATATATGGAACATGGGATTTAAACTCCAGATGATCACACTGTGTTTGGAATCCATTTAAATTCCCCTTCTACATCTTTGACACTTTCATCTCCAGTCGCTATGACAGATATAGGGTTAAAGAACTCAAAGCATCATTTCCAAGCACAGACAATGGAGAATGCTCCATCCCATGACAAATTGAGAAGTGGATGGATAGAATGTGATGAAGATAAACTCTGCATGGCTCAGGCAAAAGGTAACAGTTCTGCAGTGATAGGGAAGGAGGGAATCTCTGCGTCACCCCATCTCTTTCCACTGTCACAGAGGCTGAAATGACAGTTTTTCCTGCCCAGCTCCTCTTTATTTAAATATAATTTGAAACGGTCCCAATATAACTGCTCTTCAGCACAAACCAGAGCAACATGAGAACAACGGGGATTGATACAATCTATCATTGATGACTTGAACAGTAACTTTGCAATAGGAGGAATGGCATAAATGTGATGCTCCCTGGTTCCTGATAGGAAGGGTACACTCAAATTACTCATGGAAAATGGAGCTGATAGAAAGGACAAATTGGTCCACCTCTAAACAGGGTGTTCCCTGTTTAAAAGACAGTGAACAAAGGGTAGGAATAAATGGTAAATTTTCAGAATGGAAAGGGTTAACTAGTGGTGCTCCCCAAGGGTCAGTCCTAGGACCAATCTTATTCAACTTATTCATCAATGATCTGGAGAGAGGGGTAAACAGTGAGGTGGCAAAGTTTGCAGATGATACTAAACTGCTCAAAATAGTTAAGATCCAAGCAGAATGTGAAGAACTTCAAAAAGATCTCACAAAACTAAATGACTGGGCAACAAAATAGCAAATGAAATTTAATGTGGATAAATGTAAAGTAATGCACTTTGGAAAAAATAACCCCAACTATACGTACAATATGATGGGGGCTAATTTAGCTACAAATAATCAGGAAAAAGATCTTGGAGTCATCGTGGATAGTTCTCTGAAAATGTCCATGCAGTGTGCAGCGGCAGTCAAAAAAGCAAACAGGATGTTAGGAACCATTAACAAAGGGATAGAAAATAAGACGGAGAATATCTTACTGCCCTTATACAAATCCATGGTGTGCCCACATCTTGAATACTGTATACAAATGTGGCCTCCTCATCTCAAAAAGGATATACTGGCATTAGAAAAGGTTCAGAGAAGGGCAACTAAAATGATTAGGGGATTGGAACGGGTCCCATATGAGGAGAGATTAAAGAGACTAGGACTTTTTAGTTTGGAAAAGAGGAGACTAAGGGGTGATATGATAGAGGTATATAAAATTATGAGTGGTGTGGAGAAAGTGAATAAGGAAAAGTTATTTACTTGTCCCATAATAGAAGAACTAGGGGCCACCCCTTGAAATTAGTGGGCAGCAGGTTTAAAACAAATAAAAGGAAGTTCTTCTTCACACAACACACAGTCAACGTGTGGAACTCCTGGCCTGAGGAGGTTGTGAAGGCTAGGACTATAGCAGGGTTTAAAAGAGAACTGGATAAATTCATGGAGGTTAAGTCCATTAATGGCTATTAGCCAGGCTGGGTAAGAAATGGTGTCCCTAGCCTCTGTTTGTCAGAGGGGGTGATGGATGGCAGGAGAGAGATCACTTGATCTTTACCTGTTAGGTTCACTCACTCCAGGGCACCTGGCATTGGCCACTGTCAGTAGACAGGATACTGGGCTAGATGGACCTTTGATCTGACCCAGTACGGCCTCTCTTACGTTCTTATGTACTGCAAAAGGCAAAAATGGGCCACTCATCTGGAGAAGCTGAGGGATAACGGTGTTGTAAACTATTCAAACAGCTTTAAAAAGTTACTATGTGGGAATCAAGAAAAATATTAAAGAAAAAAAATATTGATAACCCTAGAGGTTTTTATGGTGTTGATCTTCCTTGCAGATTCTCTGTTGGCTAACATGGGCTGAGTGCCAAGAGAAGGTATTCCCACAGTCATTCGTAGGTCCTGTTGCCTGTGTGGATTCTCTGATGTTGAGAAAGGGCTGAGCTGAGGTTGAAGGTTTTTCCACAATCACTGCATTTGAGGCCTCTCCCCAGTGTGGATTTTCTGATGCTTAACAAGGACCAAGTTGCGATTAAATGTTTTCCCACACTCACTGCATTCATAGGGCCTCCTCCCAGTGTGGATTCTCTGATGCCTAATGAGGTGTGAGCTGCGATTGAAAGTTGTCCCACACTCACTGCATTCATAGGGCCTCTCCCCTGTGTGGATTAACTGATGCCTAATAAGGTGTGAGCTGCGATTAAAGGTTTTCCCACAATCACTGCATTTATAAGGCCTCTCCCCTGTGTGGATTCTCTGATGTTTAGAAAGGTCTGATCTGTAAGTGAAATTTTTCCCACACTCACTGCATTCATAGAGTTTCTCTCCTGTGTGGATTCTCTGATGTTCAGAAAGGGCTGAACTGTTAGTGAAGGTTTTCCCACACTCACTGCATTCATAGGGCCTCTCGCCTGTGTGGAGTCTCTGATGCCTAATAAGGTATGAGCTGCGACTGAAGATTTTCCCACACTCACTGCATTCATAGAGCATTTCTCCTGTGTGGATTCTCCGATGTTCAAAAAGGGCTGAGCTGTCAGTAAAGGTTTCCACACACTCACTGCATTCATAGGGCCTCTCACCTGTGTGGATTCCTTGATGCCTAATAAGATGCGAGCTGCGACTGAAGTTTTTCCCACATTCACTGCATTTATAGGGCCTCGCCCCTATGTGGATTCTCTGATGTTGAGAAAGGCCTGAACTTCGAATGAATTTTTTCCCACACTCACTGCATTCATAGGGCCTCTCCCCTTTGTGGATTCTTTGATGTTCAGAAAGGTCTGAGCTGCTGGTAAAGGCTCGTCCACACTGACAGCATTCATAGGGCTTCTCCCCTGTGTGGATTCTGTGATGCCTAATAAGGTGTGAGCTGCAACTGAAGTTTTTCCCACACTCACTGCATTCATAGGGCCTCTCTCCTGTGTGGATTCTCTGATGCTTTATAAGGGCTGAGTAGTCACATAAGTTTTTTCCACACTCACTGCATGTATTTTTTCTCTTTCCCCTGGGGATTTCCTGCTGTGTTGTGGTTTCTTTGAAGTCCTTTTGAATTCTTCGACAGGAAATATATGTACCCACTTTCTCCTCTGGCTGGTTTCCCTGCTCTCTCTCTGGTCTGTGCTGAATCTCACAGGATTTTTCCTGCTCAGGACTCCTGGACACAGTTCTTTCCAATCTTTGTGATAATGGTCTGTGTTTATCCACTTGCTCAACATTTTCCTGCTGAGAATTCTGCTCCTCTTTTTCACATGCCTTTGCATCACCTGCTGTGATAGAGACAGAAACCTCAACAAGGGATGGAAAGGGGAAGGCCAAATCAAAACAGCTGCTGGAGAGAGATCAAATAAAAATCAGGAACTAAACTCCCCCAAATTCTTCTCCCAAACAAGAGAGAGGATGGGATCAATTTGGCTTTCACATCCCATCCAAATTCACAGGTGGAAGGGAGAAGGCTACTGCCTGGTGTCTGCTACAATCTACAGCAAGCCATGAGCTATAGTTACCCTGAGGATATGACACCTGCTAGCAACAATAATGGATTAACGGACCTCCCAAGGGCTTTGTAGAACATCCCAGATGTTTCCTTCAGGCACTTCTCGATTCTGAGTTGGTTTAAATGTTTCCTCACCTGTGCAGGGAGCTCTCAGGAGCTCTCTTGCCTCTGAACCCTGGAGGTCTGAGACTGATGATTCTTCCCCTTGTTCCAGCTGGGAGATCACATCAGGTTTGGAAACTGGAAACCCTGCTCGGATGAAAGAAAACAAAGGGGTTCAGTTGATTTCATAAGACTGTCATAAAAACATTCTATTAATTTAACTTAGTGGAACCTGGTGTGCCTGGGGCAGTCCTCACTGAAAATGCAAAGGTCAGGGCAGGCTGAAAAAGGGAGAGCAGTTAAACTCACTGACCAATCACAAACTGTGCTTCTGATCCCCCACACTGGTTATCGAGAAGCTGAAAAAAGATCCCACAGCCCCCTTTATTGCCTTCCAGTTCTCTGACTCCCAATCAGCACCTAGGTCCAACAGAGTGAAAGGTTATTTAAAAACTCTCCACACACAGACAAAATGTTCTTCTGATCCCAAAGGATCAGCCACATCACCAGCCCAGTATAGGTTTGGATCTTACCCAAAATACCATCCTTCCAGCCAATGTTTTAGCAACTAAACGGAAGGAAGGAAGGTTGTTAAATGGAAAAGCAGTCCAATACATTCAGAAATCTTTGTATCTGGTTCTTAGCAGTATTGGTGAGTTGCTGGTTAAAAGTCCATCTGGAACATATCCACATCATTCAGTCCTTTGTTCAAGGCTTCAGTTTGTGGAGAAGTTGCTCCAGAGGGAGGAAGAGGGATTGAAGACAAAATGGAGATGATGCAGCTGCCTTTTCTATTCCTTTTGCCATGTGGCTTCCACTTCCTGTGTCCCAAACACAAACTTCCCAGCGCATGGCATGGAGAAGCCTTGGAGTTCTCAGTATACAGGCATACCCCTGCATGTCTTGCTGACTCAACAGGTGCATCTTTTTTGGTCCTTTCCATGGGTTGATAGTACAGCTGATGACCCTGGATGGGCCATCAAACAGACTAGGCAGCACTGACGCCAATATGTCTTGGTGTGTCACCCAGAAACACTGCACAAGTCTGGAAATACAGATATACCCTACATAGCTATAACTCACAATACAAAAGGTGATACAAAGATAGAATCAAAATTATTATCCTTGGAAAATCATAACATTTTCACTGACACCTTACATGGTGTACCTAGCACTATTCACTGCAATGTTATCTTATTGATATTAATAATATAATAAATAATAATAATACAAAATATAAAGAGTCTCAATTCCATACGGTGTCACACTTAGTAAACCAGTGAATTCCCAGGACCAGCTCCCCAGGTCCATGTAGATGCCAAACACTCTGCTTATGTGGGATTGAAATACCCACATATCTACTGGGAACACACAGAGACACTGTGTCAGTCTGTATCCCTGTGTTCACTCTCGTACAAAATTATGACACATTTTGTACATAGTATGTGTCAGGGCTGAATCCACACTCTGTCACTCCACGTGCAGAAAGTGACGGCTCACAAGGATTCTAAAAATTCATACGTACCACTCTAGGCTTGTATTAAACTCCCAGGGTTACAGCTTTTCTCTGACCTTGGCTTGGTAAACACAACGTAAAAAAAAACAAAAAACAACCCAACCCCTTGGATCCAACAAGAAGCACTTGGGAATTCCTCTCTGTGGGGCACCCCCAAGCCCCTCCAGGGAAGAGCTGAGAAAGAAAACAAAGGAAATTAGCTGTGGCTACCAGATAATCCAACAACCTGCACGAACCTCTTAGGACACCAAAAATCCAATCCTGTTCTTAAAAAAGGTAAATTTGATTAAAATCGAAAAGGAAAACCATACATCTGGAACTTAGGCTTGTTGTTAAATGTTAAAAGAAAAATTTGTAAGCACCCAGAATAACTGTCTTCGGGGTTCCGCTTAAACCAGGGGTGAGCAAACTACGGCCCGCGGGCCAGATCCGGCCCGCCGGCTCCTCCCAACGGGCCCCCGAGGTCCAGCTGGGGAGGCTGCCCCGGCCCCTCCCTAGCTCTCTCCCTCCCCCGTGGCCTCAGTGGGTCGCACACAGCAGCTCTGGGGGGCGCGGCTGTGCAACCGCGTGGCCGGCTGGGGAGGCTACTCTGGCCCCTCCCCCACTGTCTCCCTCCCCGCGGTCTCTGTGGGTCACACGCAGGAGCTCTGGGGGGCGCGGCTGCGCAACCGCGTGGCTGGCTGGGGAGGCTGCTCGGGCCCTTCCCCCGCTGTCTCCCTCCCCCCCGGTCTCAGCTCTCAGGGGCGGCACTGTGCGACCACGTGTTTGGCTCCGGGCCAGACCCCGCGTTGCGCTCCAGCGGATCTGTGCGGCGTGTCTGGCTGTGGGCCAGACACACTATTCTCAGCAGTGGCGGGGTAAGCGGGCCAGGTACGGGGAGCAGTGAATGGGGGGTTGGATAGCGCGTGGGAGTCCCAGGGGGCCTGTCGGGGTGGGGGTGTGGCTAGGGGTCAGGGAGGTTGGATAGGGGGGTAGTGTCCTGGGGCATGATTAGAGGGCAGGGGGTCTCTGGAGGGGGCAGTCAGGGGAAAGGAGCAGGAGGCTTAGGGGGTAGGAACTTGGGGGTGATTAGGGGTAGGGGGTCTATGGAGGGGGTAGTCAGGGGACAAGGAGCAGGGGGGCTTAGAGGTGGGATTCTGGGGGGGCAGTTAGAGTGGGGGGGTCTCCAGAGGGGTCAATCAGGGGACAAGGAGCAGGGGGTTGGAAGGGTCAGTGGTTCTGAGGGGGGCAGTCAGGGGGAAGTGGGATGGGGCCGGATTAGGGGCAGGGCCTTCCCTACCCAGCCCTCCATATAATTTTGTAAACCCAATGTGGCCCTTGGGCCAAAAATTTTGCCCACTCCTGGCTTAAAGGTTACAAGCAGCCAAAAGCATCTGGAATAGCACAGAGGAGATCCAGAAGCCAAAATAAAAAATAAACTTGACTGCGTCTGTCTAAAAATTCCCTATCCAAATCTTTTCTTCTAGGTATGGAAGAAGATGAATTTTCATATCTGCATCAAGCCGTACACAGCATTGCTACTCCGTGCCTCCTTCTCTGAAGAACAAGAGACAAAGGGAAAGTTTCTTTCCCATTTTCAAAATTTCTAGCCTTTCCATTGGCTCTTTTGGTCAGGTGCCCACTCCTTTTATTTAACCTGTGGGCTTGTTAACCCTTTACAGGTAAAGCAAGCAGAGAACAGACACCAACAGGCTTTTAGAGCAAACTGGCTAGGTGGGTGTTTAAAAAGGAGAATCTCTCCCCTCCATTTATCACAGTATGGCTCATGAGGTTTCACTTGAAGACACAATCTACTGATTATCCTCCTGTTAAAACGTGTATATAGTATGATATATTGAGTTGTATATAGTGTGATATCGTCAAGTTGAGATTTTACTATATGCTGGTCAAAGAGCCATTCTCCGGCAGGGGGACAACGCGAAGAAGACATTTACATTCCTTTACAGGGACCACTTGAAGCTCATATCTACAACAGACAGCCTGTCACCATGACTCATCTGGGGCCTGAAGATGTTTCTAGTACAAAGGGCTGAATTCTAAAAAGAGGCGAGGAAAATGCTTGAGCCTCTCTCTCTCCCCTTTCCTCTGCTCATGACAACTCCTGAAGAACTGAACTTGGGCAGCAGGGACAGGTTATGGGGACTCCCGGCTGAAAGGAAAATCAGCCTGTCTCAGCATATGGTGAGAGAAACATTTGATTTGAATCTGTTTTAGCTTGTTAAGTTAAACATTAGTCTGTCTTTTATCTTGCATTTCTTTTGTAAACAATTCTGACTTTCATGCCTCATTACCCCTAGTCACTTAAAATCTTTTTTTTCCAGTAGTTAACAATCTTGGTTTATTGTTTTATCTAACCAGTGTGTTTGGATTAAAGTGTGTTGGAAGCCCCATTTGGGATAACAAGGCTGGTGCATGTCATTTTCCACTGATGAAATCACAGACTTCATATGACCTTGTGTTGTACAGTAGTGTTCTGGAAAGGGCACAAAGCACATTTCTGGGGGGAAGTACCAGAGAATTTTCTAGGATTCTCCTGTGGGTGTACTGTAATTCATGACTCCCAGACTAGCAGCACTCAATACTGTAAGTTGCTCCCAGCTACACATGCTGGAGACTGTGTTAACTGCCCAGGAGTAGCTGCTCTCACAGTAAAGCAGCGTAAAAGGCACCCCAGCTTGGGGAACTGAGGGGACACAGCTGTTCAACAGTCCAGATTGTGCTGCGGTTAATGTCACAAATGCTCAATTTCAAAGAGTCTCCTAAAACACAGAGAAAGTAAATCCACGTCCCAGAAATCAAAGACTCCAGACAGAGGACAAGGCTCCCTGGCTCTGCTTCTTGCTGACAGAGCGGTCCAGAGACAATGAGAGAGTCCTGGGGAAGCTGGGAACAGTCAGCATGGGCTGGTGGGGTTCAGTGGAGAAAGGGAACAGGAAGGGCAGGGATATCACTGAATGCAGGATCTCAGCAGTACTAGATGTCAGGATAACACATATTTGCAGGCCATTGGAAAACACAATCCCAACTATACATATAAAACGATGAGGTCTAAATTAGCTGTTTCCACTCAAGAGGCAGATCTGGGTGTCATTGTGGATAGTTCTCTGAAAACATCCTCTCAATGCAGCAGTAATCAAAAAGCAAACAGAGTGCTGGGAATAATTAAGAAAGGGATAGCTAATATCCTATTGCCTCTGTATAAATGCATGGTACACCCACATCTAAAATTCTCCATGCAGATTTGGTCACCCCATCTCAAAAACAGAATTGGAAAAGGTTTAGAAAATGGCAAAAAAATGATGAGGGGTTTGGAAAAGCTTTGGTGTGAGGAGAGATTGAAAAGACTGGGACTTTTCAGCTTGGAAAACAGACGAAGAGGGGATATGAGAGAGGTGTACTGCTGTGGAGAAAGTAAATAAGGAAGTGTTATTTACTCCTTCTGATAACACAAGGACTAAGAATCGCCAAATGAAATTAATAGGTAGCAGGATTAAAACAAACCCAAATAAGTATTTCTTCACAGAACACAGTCAACCTGTGGTGCTCTTTGCCATAGGATATTATGAAGAACAAGACTAAAATAGGATTCAAAAAAAGAACCTGATAAATTCATGGAGGATAGATCCATGGATGGCTATTAGCGAGGATGGATAGGGATGGTATCCCTCACCTTTGTTTGCCATAAGCTGGGAATGGACAACTGGAGATGAATCACTTGATGACCTGTTCTGTTCATTCCCTCTGGGACACCTGGCATTGGCCGTTGTTAGAAGACAGCATACTGGGCGAGATGGGTCTTTGGTCTGACCAAGTAGGGCCATTCTTATGTACTAGGGAACCTAATGAGTCCAGTGTATTGGGAGGGAATATGAAAATCCCTGGGTGTGGAAGAACACTGGGAAATTAGAAGTTATAATTCAAGAGCAACAGACCTGTAATTAGTCTGGAAAAGGAGAATGTGAAAAATAAGAATTGGGGTCATGTGACTTTGGGAATGAGGGACTCAAAAAATCCCAGGAGCCTGCAGAGAAGCGAGATTGTGGATATTACACATGGTGATGGGGGAGCAAGACGCTCTCAGTCTCAAGAAGTTTCACTCCCAACCTAGGCCATTTTCACATGCTGGGGGGCAATCCAGTTCAGTGAGGAGTTGTGTCATCTGTAATCCTGGGTGAGATTCCGTATTCCGCTCCTGGAGCACCTCTGTCTGGATATCCCCAGCCAGGATTCAAGGACGCACTGAGTGTCTGTGTGATAAGTAACCCCGGACCAGCAGCTCTGACTCCAGCAGCCTGCTTCTTACACCCCAAGCACATTCTGGTCTGGGTGGAGAAGGCTCAGGGTTTCAGAGAAGGGCAGGAGCAGAAAACTTCTGTTCGTTGTGCTGGACCTGACCTCCAGTTATACTTGAGCAAACAGGAGATAACTGACACTGTGTGATGCTCTGTAGCAGGGGAGGGTTTCTGGTAGTGTGTGTGTCACTGGCATGTTGGGGTGATGCGGAAACAGGACAGAGTAGAGATGGTATTGCGGGGTGGCGTTAACCTTCTCTCTTCATTTCCCTTTCCAAGATCTGAGGGGTCAGGAATCCTTACCCAGCGAGGTCACATTCTCATAGTTCTCCTGCATGACGTCTCTGTAGAGGGCTCTCTGAGTGGGGTCCAGCAGAGCCCCCTCTTCCCTGGTGAAATACACAGCCACCTCCTCGAAGGTCACCGGCCCCTGAAAGAGCAAGAGCCCAACGCTCAGTACCTGCTGCCCCACTCACAGCCCCACTATTCATGGGGGAGAGGAGCCAAACAAAGGGAAGTTCTGTGTAGGTCGTAATCAGAAGACTCCCGCCCCCACTCCACTCAGAGCATCCAGGAAATACCAGGGTTAGGGAACAAAGAGAGAGCCCCTCCTCTCTCCCAGCAGATCCATCACACGCCTACGAGCAACAGATTGATGCAGGAGATGGAGCCCCTAGTAGGGTCCTGTAACAGCTCCCTGGTAGGAAGCCCAACACCCTCCTCACTGTGAGGAGCTGGATATAAAGGGAGGGGAATCTCCCCTAAGCCTGACTGGTGGGTGGGTGCCCCCTTCATATCCTGCAGCAGCTGCTCATTAGTCGGGTCAGGTTCCCACACTACGAGTTTGGTCAGTTTTCCTAGCCACATGTAGGTGGGTTATTTTCTGTTCAACAAATTAGAGCATTTCCATCTCCGAGCCTCATGGGTTTCTTCCCAGAATCTAGGCCACTTTTTGAACAACTTCTAGTAATTTTGCCACACCCTGTCCTCCTCCCTTTTCCACCCTCTGCATTTCTTGACCCACTCCAGGCTCCAAACCAGACTGTGAAGACCTTCCTATCTCCTCCTGCAGGAACCCACCAGCAACCCCCCTATGATCCCTACTGGAACTGGCTCCTTTGAAGCTATTTCTCTCATTCTGCAGCCTGTCTGGATGAGAAGGGCACTTGTGAAATTAACTAAAGGCTCTTCTGAAAAATCCACATCACAGTTCCCCCAAACTCTTTCCTTGCAGAGAGACATCCTAGATTCTGCCACGCTGAGAAAATGCTTCATCTCTTTATTACAGTGTAGACATGGCCCCCTCCTGCCAGGTTAAGCCCACAGATACATTTTTGACCTCCCTTCTCCATCCCATAACAAAAAGTCTCTGAACACAATACTACAAAAAAGCAGAACCATTTTTGACAATTCCCTCTGACACTGACCCCATGACAACCACACCCCAAGAGGAGGGATATGGAGTCATGAACTGGGTTTTCCCTGGTCTGATCCTCATCCTGTCCACAGGAAAGTGATTTGACCCAGGGTGCAGTGAAACATCTGTCTGGGCAGCTGAGAGATCTGGAAATGTCTTGAAATTTTTCTCTCCTAAGGCCCCTTTAAGTTTCTTTGTCTCCTTCTATCTTCTGTTTCCTGTCCCTTCTCCCTGCCCACCTGGTAGGAAAGTCCCATTCCTGGGTGGTTTGCTCCCTCATGGCTGCATTTGCTCCTATAATTGCTAATGATAGGAGAAATGACTGGGGTGGGGGTGGCTGTTTAATGCCAGACCCCAGCATTTTCTCTTGGTTTCTTTTACATACCTGGAGGCTCTGGCTGAGAATTTAGTACTTGGAGGACCCAGGGGTGCCCCATGGGGCTAATACCAGCTGGAGAAAGTCATCACCTGGGCCAGGCAGAGAAGCAGTTTTAATTAAGGTCACTTCCCAGCACAGAACTCACAGTTGGGGAGCAGCAGCTGCTAAGCCTGGTCTCCAGGATCACAATGGAGGCTGCAGCATCTGACCCAGGAAGCTGAACCCCAATATCCTGAGCAGAGAGGGACAGAGCATTTGAGCAGCCTTCTCTCCTTCAGCTCTGTGGGGAGAGCAGCTAATGAGAGCCCCTCTTCACAGGGAGAATTGCCGATCTCATTTGCCCCACTGTCCATCTGGAGTCACTTCTTGTCTTTCCATGCACTGACTCTGGATTAACAACGATCTCAATGAAACCAGATTTCAGAAAGAACGAGTCCAGAATGCTGTGGAAGAGACCATCGTGTGGCAGTGCTAACCCCCTTCCCACCTCCCACACCCCCCAGATCTAGCACAAGGACTGGAAGCGGAGGATGAATTTTCCCCCTGGAAAGTTTGGGGAAGCTGCTCCAGTTTTCAAGAGGGGAGAAAAGAAAAATCTCTGATTTCACCTCCCAGTGTTTGTTAAGTGGAAAGTTTTCACAGTGACTGGGGGTAGCTGGGGAATGCCGGGCAGAGCTTGGAGCCAGGACTCTGTCAGGAGCTGATCAGAGAGAAGGAGCATGGTTAGTAGCAGCCCCCAGAGTCTCCATCCAGGGGGACCCAGACACCCCCCAATACCCAGAACCCAAGGTCCCACTGGATATTCCCTGGGACCCAGATACCCCCAAGAAACCCACCGGCCAGAGAACCCCCACCAGACCGTCACTGCCACATTGGGAGTCCCAAAGGGCTCCCCCAATCAAGAGCCGACAGCAGCCAGGGACCCTCCACTGGGAACTCAGTCCCTCATCGCCTGCCCCCATCATAAGAACCAGCTCTGTGCACTGGGCATAGCACCGATCCCAGGAGCCAGTGTTGGAAGCCCAGACAGATCCGCTGGCACAGCACCAGGCACCATGTAGCCCCCATCCCACCTCCGCAAGAGACGCCCACCCCCGCTGTTCTGCAGCCAAGAGGCCCCCAGCGATACCCACCACCAGGACCCAGAGCCTCAAAGCTGGGAACATCAGAACCACCCCCCGAAACCCCAAACCTCCAGAACCCACCAACCTGACTAGGATACCTCCTGTCCAGTCACCCACACACCTCCCCCTACCACAATGTCCCTTCAGCTCCAGCTGCAATCTCCCCACACAGACACCCCTTGTCCCCAGCAACAGTGTTACCTCACAGTGTCTGATAAGTGAATAGAAAGTGATCACTGGCCCCTGCTGGCCAGTCACACAGGCAGAGGGAGCCCTGGGGGATGCCTCTTGAACAGGAGAAGGGAAGGCCCGGAGGGGCAAATAGGGAAGAAATGTCTATGGCCTGTCACTAGCAAATAATAATCCCCATGAAGCCATCCCAGAGGTGGCTGCATCTTAGCACATTGGGAAGCAACACTTCACAGAGATCACTTCCGCTGCATGCATCCGACGAAGTGGGTATTAGCCCACAAAAGCTTATGCTCTAATACTTTAGTTAGTCTTTAAGGTGCCACAGGACTCTTTGTCACTTCTGCAATCCCAGACTAACACGGCTACCTCTCTGATTCTTCACAGAGACCATTTGTCATGGGGTTTGGGATACTTCTGGACCCATGCTACACTCAGAGTGACGTTCTCATCCCGTGCCAGCTGGAGAAAAGTAAAGCATGTTACCAGCTGGGGGCCACTGATTCCCCCAAACAAGGGGAGGCCTCAGGCTTTGATATGTATTAAATATGTGGTTGGTCTCTTTCATCAGCAAACATTTTAGCAGAGCTAAAGGTGGGAAGAAATGATTCTCAAAGGAGAGATGAAAGATGATCACTGGGAATTTTAACCCCCTGCAACCTCCAGGATAGAGCCCAACTCAGGGCAACAGGTTCCCTCCAAGGAAGGAAAAGTTGCTGCGATTTAGAAACATGGGGAACAGCCCCAAACCTGACAGAATTTTTAATTGACATTTAATAATGACATAGAAAGAGGGAAATCCTGAGATTTGAGATCAATGTTCAAAAATGAAAGAGAAAGGGCGGAAATCAGAGATTTTGGATCCATTTTTGAAAATTATAGAGAGGAAAGTGGAAAATCAGAGGGATTTTCTGTCAGTTGTTGATATGAGATATGTCATATCAATATTCAATAAATGAATAGAGAGAAAATGGGCAACATTTGCAAACATTTTATATT
>ML679456.1:20733-52100 GCA_007922305.1 Dermatemys mawii
ACTCAGAGAGCCCTCTACAGAGACGTCATGCAGGAGAACTATGAGAATGACCTTGCTGGGTGAGGGTTACTGTCCCCTCGGTTCTTGGAAGGGGAAATGCAGAGTTAAGGTTAATACCACCCCCACAATACCATCTCTGTTTTGCCCTGTTTCAGAATCAGCCGAATATGCCAGTGACACGCACACATTACCAGAGACCCTCCCCTGCTGCAGAACACTTTGGGAACAGAGCTCAGGAGCAGTATCGCACAGTGTCAGATATCTCCAGTTTGCTCAAGTAAAACTGCAGTTTAGGTCCAACATAATGAACAGAAGCTTCCTACTCCGGCCTTCTCAGAAACCCTCAGCCTAATACGCCTGGATCGGAATGTGTTTGGGGTGTAACAAGCAGGTTTCTGGAGTTAAAGCTGCTTGTCCAGGGTTCCTTATCACACAGACACTCCGTGCATCATTGAATGCCAGCTGGGAGTATCCAGACAAGGGAGCCCCAGCAGCAGAATACTGAAACTCACCCAGGATTACAGATGACACAACTCCTGACTGCTCTGGATTGCACCCATGCATGTGAACATGACCTAGGTTGGTACTGATATTTCTTGAGACATGGAGAGTCTTGCTCCCCCACCCCATGTGAAATAGCCACAATCTCTCTTCTCTGCAGGCTCCTTTGGATTTTTCAGTCCCTCGTTGCCCAAGTCACATGATTCCGATTCTTATTTCTCACCTTCTGCTTTTCTACACTAATTAGAGTCTGTTGTTCCCGTATTATAGCTTCCAATTTCCCAATGTTCTCCACACAAAGGGATTTTCCTACACTCTTTCATTACATCGGACTCATTAGATTTCCTAGTACATCAAAACAGCCACACTGAGACTGAGCAATGGTCTGTCCCACCCAGTATCCTGTCTTCTGACAGTGGCCAATGCCAGGTGCCCCAGAGGGAATGAACACAAGAGGTAATCATCAAGTGATCCATCATCTGTCATCCATTCCCAGCTTCTAGCGAGCAGAGGCTACAGACGTTATCCCTGCCCATACTGGATAATGGCCATTGATGGATCTATCCCCAGTGAATTTGTCATGTTCTTTTTTTTTTGAGCTCTGTTATAATTGTGGCCTTCACAACCTCACAGCTAATTTAGACCTCATCATTTTATATGTATAGTTGGGATTATGTTTTCCAAGGTGCTGAAATATGTGCTATCCTGATATCTAGTACTGCTGAGATCCTGCATTCAGTAATATCCCTGCCCTTCCTTTTCCCTTTCTCTACTGAACTCCACCAACCCACGCTCACTGTTCCCAGCTTCCCCAGGACTCTCTCTCGTTTCTCACCTTTATCCCAATTACTTTTTACTTATTTATTAATGTGGAGTACGTATTACTACCTGGAGGGTAAACAGCTGTGCATATGTCTCTATCAGTGTTATAGAGGGCAAACAATCTATGAGTTTATCCTGTATAAGCTTTATACAGGGTAAATTGGATTTATTAACGGTCTGGACCCCATGGGGAGTTGAGCATCTGAGTGTTAAAGACTTCCTAAGCTGCTTCTAGGCAAGCCTACAGCTGTTAGGGGACGTGGTTCAGGTCTGGGTCTGGGTTTGAAGTAGGTGAGCGGGCCTGGCTCAAACCAGGCAAGTCTCGAGTCTCAAGCTGATTCGGCAAGGAAGTAGGTAGAGAGGTAGTCTTGGCACATCAGTCAGCAGCCCTAAGAGGGTTTCTGTGATCCAACCCGTCATAGAGAGTGTCATAAATATAAAGGGAAGGGTAACAACCTTCATGTATGCAGTAACATAAAATCTCTCCTGGCCAGAGGTACAGAATCACTTATCTGTAAGGGGTTAATCAGTTCAATTAATCTAGTTGGCACCTGACCAGAAGGACCAATGGGGAAAGAAGATACTTTCAAATCTGGGAGGAGGGTGGGGGTTTTGTTTGTGCTCTTTTTGTTTGTTCCCTCTCGGGACAGAGAGAGAGAGACCCAGCAGGTAAACTAGCTCCTGAAAAGATACCTGAAGTGATACATCTAAAATTACAGATATAGTAAGTAAAGGCAAGGAAATGCATTAGATTATCTTTTATTTTATCATGAATTTTCCCTATATTAAGAGGTTTTGTGTTTTCCTATTTCCTGAAGCCTTTCCCCCAGCTCATCACTAGATGTGGGCGGGGGGGGGGGAACTCATTTAGACCCTGCTTACACTTAGTATTTAAAAGCTCCTTTTTGTACCCATCTCTGCTGACCTTAGATTTTTCCTCCTGTCCCTAGCTTAATAGCTCAGATGAGATGGCTGAGTAGTTAAGGCGATGGACTGCTAATTTGTTGTGTTTTGCATGCATGGGTTCAAATCCCATTCTCATCATGTGCATTTAGTCTTATCCCTTCCTTTACAAACAACCATCTCCTGCTTTGCTACAATGATAAGCCAAAACATGTTGCTTCCTGCAAACAAAAACCTTCTCAGGAAATCAGACCTTTCTTGCTTTAAATAAAATATGTCTAAGTCCCACATTTCTAAAAGAATTCTCAAGTTCTGTATTTCTTAGTTTTTATCTCAAAAGATAACATGTTCATAATCTCCCCCAAACACACTGGGACCTGCCCAAATTATTAAAATGCCCCCAAACTCAGCAAGGCCGTGACAGTGGCCCACAGCTAAAATGTCTGGGGCCAAGCTGTTCTGAAGGAGGCAACTCAAACATTTTCTCTCTGCTTCCCTTGGCAAGGTCTGATAGGAAAAGAAAAGCCCCCATATTGAAAATTTTCTGCTGAAAACCCAATACTAGTCTGTTTAGGGACTTTGATTTGAATGTATTCTTATGCTCTTCTGATCTCTAAATTATTTCAGTTCAGTCTTTGTCCTCCAGTCATGATGTCTCTTCCCCCTTTTATAGTTTCTTCCAACTTGCTAGAAAACTGCTTGACTAGGATGTGAGTCAAGCAGTGTCCACTGTCTCTGTACTATTTTGGAGAAATCTGCATTGTATACGGTTCCTGGGATAGTCATTGGGAGTGTGGATACCTTTGATGGGCCTGCAGCAAGTCTGGTTCCTCCATTGTTGCACCTGAAAGGCTGGTTGTGGGCATTTCCCAACCTCATAACATAATTCAGTAACACACACGCAGAAAAACTTCATCACTTCCCAAACAAGGTGAGCACACACCATCCAAGAAGATATTAATGTTCAACAGATCAAGACTGTTAAAATGATCCCTCACCATGCAGGCTTTGTACAAACCAGATCATCATTCTATGACAGTGGTGAATATGGGGCTTCCAGGGTGCGGCTTTGAGCACAGGGTGCCATACCTGGGCTGACATTGCAATGGAGACATCCCCTTAGAGTTCATATCTCCTGGGATAAGATTGTAGCAGGACTGGCCTGGGTCATCTGACTTGGGCTCATGGAGCTAAAGCTGTGGGACTAAAAACTGGTGCAGATATTTGGGTTCACGCTGAGGCCTGGGTTTGGAAACCCTCACCCCTCCACCCCCCCGTCATGGGGTCTCAGAGTTTGGGCTCAAGCCCATATGTCTGCACTATAATTTTATAGTCTTGCAGCCCAAGCCCCAGAAGCCTAAGTCAGCCGACCCGGGCTTTGAGACAGGGGCTCTGGGTGTTTTAATCGCCATGTAGACTTAATGTTAGGATAGGTCTACAGTGCAATGAAACACCCACGGCTGGCCCGGATCACATTAATCAGGGTCATGTGGCCTGCGCTGTAACGTTGCCGTGTATGTCTTTGCTCAGGTTCAGGCCCCTGCTCTAGGAGCCCAGAAGGTTGGAGGGAGTTTAGCAAGTGGAAATGGTAAAACGGCAGTGAAGTATTACCCTGGATTCAATGGCATTTGTTTTGGGGTAGGGACAACAACCTGTTCTGCTGTATTTGTTATTTCAAAGGGTGGTTTAGGATTCTCTCAGACACGGCGCACAAAGCAGGACTGAACCCTGCGTGTAAACTAAATGAGCAGCCCACAGATTCTGGCAGCCAAAATGAGCCATTTGGTGGGAGAGCTCAGACCCACTCTATTCCAGAGGGAGGAGGTCATCTGTGAGGGGACTGGACCAGCCCTTGACACCTATCTGCTCTTAACACTCAAACTTTCAGTAACTCTATCAGTTTAAAGACTGATCCTAGAATATCAGGGTTGGAAGGGACCTCAGGAGATCATCTAGTCCAACCCCCTGCTCAAAGCAGGGTCAATCCCTAAAGAGCTTGTAAGGGGGCACTTGGATTTGAACCAAGAACCATTTGATCTGCAGTCAAATGCTCCACCACTGAGCTATACCCCCATAACAAATAGCCCTACCAAGGCACCACTGGGAGTTGAACCCAGGATCACCTGTTTATAAAACAGGGGCTTTAACCAACTAAGCCCTGGTGCCTGCTGCTAAATAACCCTAGAGAGCCCAACACTCACCAGCAGCTCTTAGTCAGTAGGCTCCATCTCCCTTCACCAGGCACAGCACTCCTCCCTTGGGGATCAAGCTCACAACGCTACATTTGGCAGGCCAACACTTTAACCACTGAGCTATCCTGCTTGCCAAAATGTGGAGCAGGCCTCCTGTGGGGGCACAGAGGCACATTCATGGGGCACCTCAGGGTCCAAGCCAGCCCCCAGGGAGGGCAGGAAAGGAGCACCACTCAGCCAACTCTGCCCCCAGCTCTTCCCCAACCCAGCCCCCAATCTGAGCCCCTGGTTTCCAGCCTGGCCTCATCCTCCTTACTCCTGTTTGCACCTCTCTTCCCAAGAAGCTACAGCCCCGCTCCTACCCCTGCTTTTCGACCGTGGCTTCAGAGCGGCTGCAGACATGGATAAGAGGACACAATGTGAAAAGTTTGGAGACCACTAAATTAGGGTGACATACTCAATTACTTCTATAGAGTCCAATAAAAGGTTTTCCTCACCCACCTGGCCCCCTCCATCAGGACGGACTAGCTGTGTTCTGCTGCCCTTCCCTCAGGTAGGAAGGATAACAACATTTCATTGCACTTGTGATTTGTAACCCAACACCAGCCAAAACTGAATATTTTGGCAAAGTGGCCCCATCATGCTGCGTACCTAGGCAGAACAGGGATCTCTGTGCAAACACGGTCTGATTCCGAAGTCTTTCCCCCAGCTCATCACTATATGTGTTGGGGGGGAAGCTCATTTAGACCCTGTTTACACTTAGTATTTAAAAACTCCTTATTGTCCACACCTCTGGTGCCTTTAGATTTCTCTTCCTGTCCCATTTTTGCTGGCATGGCTGAGTGGTTAAGGCAATCGACTGCTACTCCATTGTGCTCTGCACAGGTGGGTTTGAATCCCATCCTCATCGGGTGCATTTACTCTTCTACACACAACTGTCTCCCTATTTGGTACAATAACAGACCAAACCATGTTGCCTCCTGCAAACAGAAACCTCAGACTTCCCTGGCTCTAAATAAAACAAGATGAAGAAGACTTGTAGCACCTTTGAGACTAGCCAGTTTATTTCAGCATAAGCTTTCACAGGCTATAGTCCACTTCATCTGATGCATCCAATGAAGTGGGCTATAGCCCGTGAAAGCTTATGTTGAAATAAACTGGTTAGTCTCAAAGGTGCTACAAGTCTTCATCGTCTTATTTATGGATACAGACTAACACGGCTGCTAATCTAAAACCTGTCTAAATAAAATACGTCTGTAACCCTACTGCTTGTCAGAGTTGGCAGCAACAAGGGCTGGGTTCAGTATCTAGGGGTTGTGTTCCAATAACACAATGCAAAACTGGCTCAAGCCCCCACCCAGTGACCTGGAACAAATATATACCAACCCCTATGTGTCTCTAAGAGGCAATACTTCCCCTCACGCAAGCAGAGTCTGAGAGAGCAAAAATCTTCTAATAACAGAGAGAAACAATGCAGCATTATGTAGAGGAAACAGGATTCATAACACAAATGATGAGCAAAAACCCTGCCCCAAGCAAATTGGGCCATGTCTCTTCCCTTTGGTTCTTGAGTCCAGCAAACCCCAGCCTGTGTGGAAATGGTGGGGGGGGTAAGGGTACCTTACGTACTGCAATGGCCAACTGCCTTGTCCCTGAATGGGGTTCTGCTGCAGCCTTCACCGCAAGCTACAGCTCTCCACCAGCTGCTCCTCTCCAGTAGCCATCCTGTGAGATGAGTCTCTTTGCTAGCAGCTCACCAAAATATCTTCAGGCCACCTACTATTTAAACACAGAACTCAGTGATTTTAGCTTATAGGAGGGGAGCCTCAGTACTGCTACACCCTCAGCCCAAAGTGAATCCAGCTTTGCACTCTGTAACCAGACTGCTAACAAAATAAAAATGAGCTCTGCTATTACAAAATGGAAGAGAAAGGGGAGCAAATATAATTTAGGAGTCTAAGAAAAAGCCCACTCCACAAAATACAAATGCTTGTTTTCAACTTCTCCAAATTCCCTGGGCTTTGGAATGGGTTAGAGGCAGTAAACTGGGGCCTTGGAGTCTCTCAGCAAGTCTTGAGGAGAGAAGGATTACAACCATTTCTGGGGGGGGTTGAACCACCATCCTTTTTTTTTTAACAGCCGAATGCACTGACCCATAGAAATACACATCTGTGATTGCCAGGGCTGTTGCTTAGCAGCCTGCGTAGCTGTCTGTCTGTGCTAGAGCTCGCAGGGTGCTAGTGTGGAGGCTGGAGGTTGCGTGCTGGAGACTGTCCCTCAGGAGGCAGCAGAGTGGCGCAGCAGATGTGTGCTGGGTTCCTAACTCAGAGGTCAATGGGTTGAAGCCATTTTTCGCTAGGCATGTGCTTGTTTCTTTTTGCTCTGGGCTTTCAAGCGAGGCAGAGCCATGAGGCAAGAGGTGGCTGGCAAGGACCTGCCTGGCACCTCTGGCTCCCTGGGCTGAAGGCAAGAGCCAGGCCTGTGTGTGGCGAAGGCCTCCTGTCCTGGCCTGAGACAGCAGTGCTTCCTCGTCCTCTTTTCCCACCACACCAGCAGGCGGCTGCTGTGGGAGAACAGGAGGGAGGCTGTCTGGATGCCAGGCAGCTCTGTGTGGCTGTCAGGGAAAAGAGCCCTGTGAAAAGGGGACATGAGGCAATTCGTAGTTAAGAACAGAAGAACAACCACACTGGGTCCGACCAAAGGTCCATCCAGCCCAGTATCCTGTCTGTGGACAGTGGCCAATGCCAGCTGCCCCGGAGTGAGTAAATCTAACAGGTAATGATCAAGTGATCATTATTTACCTCGACATAAACAAAAGCAGGGAGAAATCTGCTGGCTGGGAGCTAAATATGCAGAACAAAGGGTTGGGATTGTTCTCCATGCTCAGATTTGTTATGTAACTGGCAGTCTCTCAAATAATGCTCTGTTCCTTCTCTCAAAATTCAGACTAACCAGCTCCTTTTCAAATTAAGGTGCCATGAAGGGAAAGAAAACCATGAGGAAGGAAGCACAGAAGCTACAGCTGTATTTGTGAAAGGACTCGGAGTGATAAAATACCAAACAGGAGGAAGCAAGACTGTATCTACCTGGTTTTGAACCAGGGACCTTTTGTGTGTTAGGCAAATGTGATAACCACCACATGGGCCTCATTGGGCTCTTTTTTTCAGGCTTTCGCAATGCACCAGTTGATTTCTCTTTGAAGAACAGGAAAACAAAGAGCACCAAGGAAAACAAAGGGCACCAAGAAGTTATGGTTTGTGATGAGTCAAGAAAAGGGCTCAGCATTGCCCCCCTTGCGTAGCCCCTGTTCAATTGCAGGTCAGAAAGCAAAACTCTTCTGCAAAAATATCAAAAAACATGCTGTGTTTCACTTTACTCTGCCCAGCACCCTGCACCACTTACTGCCAGTGCCAGAGCTCACAAGACACCAGCCTGGAGCCAGGGCCGCTAGGTGCTGCTTATGAAAACCCGGCAGAGTGACACAGTGGAAGCGAGCTGGGCCCAGAACACAGGAGTCAATTAATTAAAACCCTGTTCCCCTAGCAAGGGGCCTCCTTCTGCTTCCCCTGGGCCTTCAAGTAAGGGGGGGCGGCTTCCACAGCCCCAAGAGTCTAACCTGTGAGGCAGGAGGTAGCTGATGCCCACAGCCTGCTGGGAAGCTCCCAGAAGATATTAAGGGACAGAGACGCCTAAGTGGCCTTAGTAACAAGGGTTTGGGGTTCACCGAGACCGGTAAGGGGGTCACTCTGTCTGCCCTGTAATCCTGGGTGTCAGGTCGCTGTGCAGCTTTTGATTTAGAGCTCTGACCCCAACAACCGACCAGCAGCCTCCAGTCTCACCCTGGATCTGCCCCACCTGGTCACTCCTCACAGGCTGACCTGACCCCCCTTCCAGCCCCAGATTCATCCCCTAATCATCCCACTGCCACTCAGAGCCACAGACGCGGAGGGGCTGGAGGAGGGAGCTGTGACTCTAGGATGGGTTCTTCTCCAAAGACGGCTGGCAGAAAGGGGGGCTCCTCAGCTCTGTCAGGGACCTGCTCAGTTGTCTTGCTGACAGGGGATGCAGACTTTTCTGTAAGGGGCATAAAAAGGGTATTTGGCTTCCAAGGTGATGTGAGGAATGTGCACTTATGAGAGGGACCATCCATCCCTCCTGCCTTGGCTATTAAGGGCCCCTGTGGTCTAATGGATAAGGCATTGACTTCCTAACTCAGAGATTGTGGGTTCAACTCCCACCTGAGGGTGGGGGGAAAATGATGGACTGTAAAACAGTGTTGGCTTTACTCTCACTAAAGAATCCAGGAGCTGCTTGAAAATAAAGTACTGCATCTTGGGAACAATCCCCCAGAACAGGCATCTTCTACTTGTCAAGTGTTTGTGTGACCCTTCTGCCCCTCGGAGCTGGCAGCAACAAGGGCCGGGTTCAGTATCCAGGGGTTCCATTCTGATAACACAATACAAAACTGGCTCAAGCCCCCACCCAGTGACTTGGGACAGCCACATACCTCCTCTCTGGGTGCCTCTAAGAGGCAGTTACTTCTCCTCTTGCAAGCACAGACTCTGTGTGTACCAAAAGCCTTCTAATAACAGAGAGAAACAATGTGGCATAGATTGAGGAAACACCACAAAGAGGATTCATAAAACAAACCACGAACCAGAAGCTCCCCCACCAGCAAATGGGCTGTGTCCTTCCCTTTGGCTCTTGGGTCCCACAAGCCCCAAAGTCAGCCAAGGTCCCAAAAGTCCCACAATCCAAAGTCCAGCAACCCCAAAAGTCTCTGCAGAGTTCAACCTCTCAACCTGGGTGGAAATGGGAGGCCAGGTTAAGGGGCACCTTACGTGATCCAAGGCTGACTGCCTCACCTCTCCGTGGGGTTCTGCTGCCGTCCTCATGATGAGCCACTCCGCCAGCTGTCCCAGGGACCGCTCGGCTAAGTCTGCTGCTCCTTTGCCAGCCGCACGAACTGCGCCCAGGGACCGCTCGGCTGAGTCTGCCGCTCCGCTCTGCCAGCTGCACAAACTGCTCAACTTCACCAACTGCTCACTAATAGACCTTCAGCCCCCCATACTTAACACAGCACTCAGTGATTTCAGCTTTTAGTGGGGAGGAACTTAGTGCAGGTACATCACTAGACCCAAAATAAACTCAGGTCAGCAAGTTGACCCTAGACTCCTAATACAATCAGAATTTAGCTCTGACATGCCACAGTAGAAAAATGCAAGCTATAATAGATCTGTAGAAATCTCAAACAAGGCCCTCACCACAACATATAGGTACCCACTTGTAGCTTCACTCAAATTCAGTAAGTTTTGAAACCCTTTCCCTTGCCCAGTGAGTGCTACCGAGATGATGGTGAGTCCCTCCATCATAACGAACAAGTACATGTCCATAATCCTTGAGTCACATAATCAGGGTAACAACACTTTATCATTTCTGCCCCAATAACGGGGAAACCGGGGATCCCACAGCAGCCGAAGTGACCATTTGGGCTGCTGTGAGCTCAAGCTAGGCATGGTGGGTGTGTCTATGCAAATGAGAAGCTCTTTTCCACAATTCACTGCAAGTCCTGCAATTCACCACCAGATGTCAGGGTAGAGCTCATCCTGACACTGCTTACACTTTATCTAAACACCTCCTACTAGAGTTTGTCTGGTGATAGAGTGAAGGGGAGGGTTTACGCCAGGGGTCAGCAACCTTTCAGAAGTGGTGTACCAAGCCTGTATTTAATCAACGTAATTTAAGGTTTCATATGCCAGTAATAAATTTTAACATTTTTAGAAGCGGACTGAGTGGCGCCGGCGGTGAGCTGAACGGCTCAGCTTGCTGCTGGTCTGGGGATCCAGCCGCCGGCCCCGCTCAGCCTGCTGCCAGTTTGGGGTTCCAGCTGCCAGCCCCCCTGCCACCCGGGGTCCAGACCTCCAGCTCCACTCAGCTAGGGTGACCAAACAGCAAGTATAAAAAATTGGGACAGCAGGTGGGGGGTAATAGGAGCCTATATAAGAAAAAGCCCCCAAAATTGGGACTGTCCCTATAAAATCAGGACATCTGGTCACCTTACGCTCAGCCCACTGCCCATTGTTGTGGCCCACATTGGAAAACTCAGGAAAGGCCAGGGCAAGGATCACACTAAACTGATGAAATCTGCATTTTAATTTTATTTTAAATTAAGCTTCTTAAATATTTTTAAAACCTTATTTACTTTAAATACAGCAAGAGTTTATTAATACAATATAGACTTACAGACAGAGACCACTTCCAGCTACTTCCCTGAAGAGTTTTTAATTTAATAATTTCTGCCTCTGACCCCCTTAAGAAGAGCTGATTTTGTCCCCAGGAGCTTCATCCCCCAGGGCCCAGCATGGAGCTGCTGTCCCTGGGAGTCACAAAGGGGAGATGTGAGGTTACAAGCCCCCAGAACAGCCTTGTGGGGACTTAGCCCTGTGGGAAATTCACTGCGTGTGGAGAAGCACATCTATGAATGAGGATTCCCAGCTACATTCAAATGGCATGAAAGAGAAGAAACAGTTAATTCTTTAGAACAGTATGTGGGATTAGATTAGAAGGTGACAGACAAACACCCTTAAGACGAGGCAGCTGTCCCTGTCAAAAAAATCATCTCCCATCTTCACTTGAGTGACAGACTGAATTGTTCCTTATCTGAGCAGAGCCCAAGGATTGGAATTAGCAGCAGCAACAAACCCTCCTGTATGTAGCAGGAACCAACACAAACTGCTTTATGCTATGTAAAAGGACAAATGGACACAAATCACATATTAGGAATGGCAATATACAAAAACCTGGAGGAGAACACTTCAATCTCCCTGGACACACAATAAGAGATTTAAAGGTAACCATCCTGCAGCAAAAAAACATCCAGACCAGAGTTCAAAGGGAAACAGCTGAGCTACAGTTCATTTGCAAAGTTGACATCATCAACTCAGGATTGAACAAAGACTATGAGTGGCTAGCTAACTACAAAAGCAGTTTCTCTTCTCTCAGTGTTCACACCTCCAGATCAGCTGCTAAGAGAGGACCTCACGCTCCCTGATTAGAGATAACAAGGTAGTTCAGCCTGATTGAACTAACCTTGTTATCTCTAACCTGGTTCTTGCCTACTTATTTATACCTGCCTCTGGATACTTCTACTGCATGCATCTGACAAAGTGGATATTAGCCCACAAAAGCTTATGCTTCAATACTTTTGTTAGTCTTTAAGGTGCCACAGGACTCTTTGTCACTTCTACAGATCCAGGCTAACCCAGCTACCTCTCTGATTCTTGTGCTTTCAAAGGAGCTGTCTCCTTCCTTCTGGGATAACGTTTGTCAGTTTGGTAATAGATTTTCATTTCTCTTCTCTGAGGGCAGAGATGGGGTTGGTGCTACCTCAGACTGGGATGTAGAGCCCATGTCCTCATCTGTCAGTCACTCTGGGAACCTGTCTCTGCTCCCAGCTGACAGGCTGCCTCCAGCCAGCTCCTTAGCTGTGTGGGAGTGGGTCATTTGGCAAACATAAGTGGCACATAGGCGAGGTGCTTTCTCATGTGCATTGGTGGTATAGCGGTGAACATCGCTGCTTCCCAAGCACTTGACTTGGGTTTGATTTCCAGCCAATGCAGTGAGGTGATGTTTTGTCCACTGGGAATTGGTTTAATTTCACTCACATTGTATCAGTTTATCAATGGCAAGAGAGAATTAATGTCCCAAATCCCAGCAAGTCATTCAACACCCAGTGGAGTTAGAAAGGGGCGGGACTATCCAGTGAGCTGTTGGACTCATCCTTGTATTACAATGTTTGGTTTATTTTTTTCATTAGTTTATTTACTTCCCTCTCCCTTTTGGACTTTCAAGTGGGTCTCCAGATTAGTACCCAAGAGTTCAGAGTGGGGAGAGAACCATGAGAACTTCCCTCTCCGTTTTAGACCCAGAGCCTTTAAGGTCAGTGGGCATGTGAGGAAGTTGCCCCATCTGTAAACCATGCAGCCAGCCCCTAAATCAGGGGCCTGTTCCACCTCTGAGTCTGGGCTACCAGGAGCCGTCCCACAGAGCAGGGTGCCCACAGATTACAGCTTGAAAATAGGCCTGTGAAACTAACTCCTGCTCCCCCTGACAGGGCTTCCCCTAGACCAAATGGCGCCCCCAGGCAAGAAGTGCCCTTGGTGCTCCCCCATACATTATACCTTCTAATACCTTATTTTGTGTTGCATTGGCAGCTCATTTCATGATTTTGATGCACAATTTGGATGCATGATTTTCTCTGTCATATAAAAGATGATAAATGTCCATATTAGGATCTGTAAATCTGTATTTATTCATGCCACATAGAAGTAAATAAAAAATTCATTTCCTTTAAACATATAGAAACTTCTTAATTTGAACAGTAACTGAAATGTACTAACATCTAGAAATTGAACTGTCACCAACACAGGGTGGACACGTATTAAATAATGTTACAATAAGAGACAGCGTTAGAATGTTAATCCGAGTCCTTTTGTCCTAAGGTCGCTTGTCTCACCTTTCCCCTCATGAACGGAGGCACAGGATTAGAGGGATCCAAAGACTGGCCAATGGCATTTTCAAGTGACAAAATAGCAAGCGATGTCAGTCTTACATCGGCCATCGTCCAATGAAGATCTGTATTATTAAGCCGGAGCTTCAAGGCCAGGATGGCTCTGTCCACCTACTGCCACTGTGCTGCTGAGCAGTAACTACATGAAGCTGGGACAACAGGGTCGGGTGGAAAGTGGCAGCAGGACACTTGCCGCTGGGGTCTGGCTCCTCAACTTCTTCCCTGTGCCGCTGGGCCCCAGTCACCATCAGCCACCAGGTAACCCAGGAACTAAGACAGGCAGAGGGCGAGGAAGCAAGTCAAGCTGAGCACGGCAGGTAAAAATTCATCTTCCCTTCATGGGCTGCTTGCGATGACATCCTTTTTCTGTACCATGACTGACAAAAACACCCCAGACACGGAAGCTTGAGGCCAAAAATGTGCCTAGTAGGTGCTGAAGTTGCTCGGTCAGGCAAGTGTTAGACTGAAAATCTAGAGGCCCTTGTTCAATTGCCGGCTTTGGCCTGCTCTTCGGTCCCTTTGTGTGCAGGGGTGGGCTGTTCTCTGGAAGCACAGCAGTGTGTTTACCTGCCATGGGTCCCTTATTTCACACTCCCCAGCAGGAGAAAGCAGTGTGGGCTTATGCACCACGGTGACCCACGTGAGCTTTCTTTGTTCTCTTGCTCTATCTCAGCAAGGGGAAGAAAAAGAAGCTCTCCATCGCACTGGAGTCACAAGGGCAACAAAAGGTTGATTTCCTGAGTGCCAGCTCCACACTTTTGCTCTACGAGCTGCCCTATCAAAGGGCTGTCACCACTTTCTCCAGGATGCCCCTGTAGCTGAGTTTCTGTAGTGTAGTGGTTATTACATTTGTCTAACATGCAAAAGGTCCCTGGTTTGGAAACATGCAGGTTTACTTTTCCCAGCTCCCCTTGCTGTCCAGCAAGCAGCTCCTCTTTCTGCCACTGGCCTGTCCCTGGATAATCCCACTCCCGCAATGAGAGAGGGTGGTGACGTCAGTGGAGAAAGCACCTTGGAATCAGTCTGGGGAAGCTGGAGGAGTTAGGCCAGTCACCTTTCTGAGGCCTGGGGCCATAGTCACTGACTTTACCCAGCACCGGTGAATGCTCGCACCACCCCTCCCCAACTCTGCCCCTTCCCTTCCCCCATTGCAACCCCTTCCCCAAATACCCAGCCCCCTTTCTCCTGCAAGTGCCCCACATTTCCCCCCCTACTCCTCCCTCCCAGGCTTGTCGTGCAAAACAACTGTTTCATGCCGCAAGCCCGAGAGAGAGGGGGGATCAGTGGAGCTGCAGCACATTCAGGGGAGCTGGCGGAGCTTAGCTCGTGTGGGGGGTGGGCCACAGGATGTAACCCTCACAAGCAGCAGAGGAACTGCTCTCCTCCCCAGCTCACCTCCACTCCACCATGGCCTCGTCCCGCGAGTGCACCGCCATTCCGCTGCTTCCTCCTCGCTCCCAGGTTTGCCGCATGAAGCGGCTATTTCACAACAAGCCTGCGGAGGGCGGGGGAGGAAGCAGGGCAGCGGCGCACTTAGGGGAGCAGGTGAAGGCAGATTGGAGGCAGAGGTGAGCTGGGGTGGGAGAGCACAAGGAGCTGCTGGTGGGTGCTGAGACCCACCAATTATTCCCTGTGGGTGCTCCAGCCCTGGAAGACCCATGGAGTGGGTGCCTATGCTTGTGTCTTGGCCTCCTCTGCCGTTGGAGGTTGGCCTTCGGAGGCCGGCTGTTCCTGCTGGTCTCCTTTGCGTGAACTGCCAAAGGAGGAAGTGAGGTGGGAATGGGGCAAAGGAGGAAAGTCCTGCTGAGGAAGGAAGGGAAGAAGCTAAGCTCACCTCAGTGGGGTCAGTAGAGCATCACCATTCATTCTGCCAAAGCCTGGGGAGTGTGGTTGTCTGCTGGGAGGTAGAATCCTGAGCCTGACCCCTGGCTCCCCAGGATGATGACATGCAGTGCAGGAGAAGAAGTGGGTTCAGGATGGAAGGAAGACTTGCAAAGCTGAGTATTGAGTGACCTGGGCCAGCGCTCTTTTGTGGCCAAGCTGGGTGTGGGCAGCGAGATTCACTTCTCCTTAGTGGCCACATAACCGGGGGTTTAGCAGACCCCTTCACCCTGGGGATGTGGTGCTGGGCTTTTTCCTGGGTGTGCAGCTGTGCCTTGAATTCATGAGTTTTCTTAATTTCAGAGGCAACACGTACAGAGGGTGGGATGTGGGGTCCTGTGCCCCACCTGGGCTACTATCCCTGCTACATCCTGTGGTGCTGCCAGGCTCCCTCCCCGCCCAGCAGCTGCTGAAGGGGTAAGTGGAGAGGGGCTGCCTTTACTGCTTCCTCTCCCTACACTGTTCGCACCTGGGAGGGGCTTTTGATCATAACGGGGTGGGGCTGAACGTTGAAATTGTGCCCCCCCCCCCTTTCAGGAGACACCAGTCCTCTGTGCCTGGTTTCCAGCTCCTCAGCCACAGGAAAAAGTGGTATCCTGCACCTGAGTGACCAGCTCTTTCTTTCTCATGAAGGGGAGGGATAAGACTCACTTTTTAAAGCTCCAGTCCTGCTGTTGATCAAGGTGGGACTGTCCAAGTTCCTGCTACAGTGGAGGATTTAGAGTTAGTGGGATCCTAGGTGCATAAAGTCCATGCAACATTCCCCTTTCATCCCAGCCCTGGTACATTTCCAGTAGCTGCTGTCCCCTGGTAGCAGCAAAGAAAGTTTCCACCCATCCAGGAGACCCCAGCCTGGGATTACACTCAGCTAAGGCTTCTCGTCTCTCCTCTCTTGGAATCAAGTTCATGTTTTCACCAGGAGTTAAAGCAGCCCAAACCCCCAGACTCTGGATCAATGTCACAAGGTCCCAGTGTCTCCATGAGAGACAATTTAAATCCTAGATGAGTGGAGTTAAATCAGTTCTCAGCCTGAGTCCTTTGCTCTTACCCCGAGGATATTGTCCCACGATGGGGCCATTTCCCACCTCTGTTTCATGCAGAAGCACAATTTTCTTTGCACAGACACAAGAACAGCAAGATCTTTCTCTGTCCCCTGCGCAAACAGGGTGTCAAATTCCACAGAACCTTCCTCTTCTGCAATGGAAACAATGGATGAGCGGGAGGCCCTGGGGATTTGGGGAAGGAGGTGGAATGGGGGCGGGAAGAGGTGGAAAAGGGGCAGGGCCTAATGAAAGGGGTGGAGTAGTGGGCGGGGTCAGTGGCAGCAGGGGTGTGTGTCAGTGATGTGGACTGCAGGCCTCATGTACTAGTCCTCCTGTGGCCCTACCAGTGATTCAAGTTTGAGATCCCTGGTCTATAGTTTGTCTTTGATAGTTTTCTGTTGGCTTCTCTGTGTTGGTGCAAAGGTTGACCACAGAGCAACACATCACATAAATGGCCAGCAAGGGATGGGTGACAATTCCCTCCCCTGGAATGGGCTGTTCCCCACCCAGACCTATGATTGGGGTGACTCGCTTTTACGACAACACCCTATGGGCATAATTTTCTATGTATTTATTACTCCGTCAGTATGACTCATACACGCCTCTTGCAGTGATTAGGAGTAACAATAATTTACAGGTTTTCAGTAGAGATCTCACTGCTAGGCTTCCTGGATAAATATCATAAAATCATTGTATTAGATGCAGTGAGTTTGTCAGGTCTGAGAGGAGTTGCTTGTGAATAACAGTGACCCCTTTGCCAATTGGCACCAAGGAGCTTCTGCCACACATGCACTGAGCTATGCAGTCACATGCTGATATAATGCCCCAAACCATCACCCCAGGACCCCACCCACATCCAACCCTGCCTCATCCCTGTCCTTGGACTGCCCTGACCCCTCCACACCACCGCCCCCTGACAGCCCACTAGGACTCCAACGCCCTATCCACCTCCCATTCTCTATCCCCGACCATCCCCCCAGAACCTCCACCCCATCCAATGTCCCCTGCTCCCTGATCACCCCCTCGCAGGACTCCCCCAGTCCAAACCATCACCCTGGGACCCCACCCCCATCCAACGGCCCCTGCTCGCCGTCCCCTGGAACTCCTTACTGCTTATCCTCCCATGCTGCTCAGAGCAGCAGGAGCTTCCAGCCATGCTGCTGGCACAGCAGGATGGCTGCAGGAAAGGGGCCGGGGGCCAGCGTCTCAGGCCGGGAGCTCAAGGACCAGGACAGACGGGCCCGTTGGCTGTCGTTTCCCCACTTCTGCCATAGGGGATCCGTCTGTCAAAGTCCATGTCTACTCTTCAAACACTGCAAGGATTCTTCTGACAACGTAACACTGTCGATAGCAGGGCTCAGGTCACATTAACTACTTCTCTCAGTGGAGTGGATTTTTCACACCCCTGAGATGTGGCTCTGTCAACACAGGTTTTCAGCACAGACCAGCCTTTAGGTGGCTTTTTGACATGAAAGGCAACGGACGTCAGCCTTTCCTTGATATTGATGGTTGATGATTGCAGCTTTCCTAGCTGCAGGACACGTCCTATGACAGATGTCATGTCTTTCCTTTGCAAATCAGAGAAATGGGGATGTCAGTGACCCTTACAGTCCCAGTGGGAGAAAGATTATACAATTTGTCTCCGTAAGTAGTTTCCTTTTTATAGAAATTGATTTTGAAGCTAAGCAAAATAAGCTATATTTGAAATACAAAAAATTAAAATCTACACTGGGCCAATATTCTCTTATACATTATTTCTCTCACACATTCTCCCACCCCAACTTTTGGAGTAAGGTTTTCTATTAGAATTATACTTCTATTCTCTCCTTCTACTACATGAGGTAAATTAAATCAAATTAGCATTTGAAGATTAGCCCCCATTTCCTGTATGATGAACAAAACAAAAAACAAGACAACTTTCAGTTTTCCAAAATAGTTCGGATTATCACACAATTAGTCTCTTACTCTTTAATCAATAACTACACCCATCATTTCATTTTCATTGGTAACAACATATTCAAAGATCACAAATTCTTGTCATATATGTCAGCTTTATTTTAATCCCTGTAGCAAAGCAAGGACTCACCCGTGTGGCGCCTCCTGCTGGTTGTCCTATGAATTAGCTGTTCACCAGCCTTGGAGTGTACTCTGCTGCTCGATGTCTCAACTGCTGCTGGCCCTGTGTCTCTCCTTGACCCCGGTGTCCCTTTTCCTTGGGGTGCTGACCCCTGACCTCCAAATGCTGGGTCTCCCCTCCCAGGGGAACCCCCAACCCTCTAATCCCACTTTGACTCAGGTGCTACTGCCAATCATCCAGCCCCTGCTCACTGGGGCAGACTGCAGTCTGCAATGGCCACTCCTCATTGGCAAGGGGTTAGGACCAGCTGCCTATTCCTGGGCTGCACCTCTGCAGCCCCAGTATATTCAGAGGCCTTCGTCAAGGCCCACAACCTGGGCAGTTGCCACGCTAGAGCTCCCCACCTCCTCTTGTCCTTTCCCCCAGTCCTGCTCTGCTTCAGGTACCTTGTTTGCAGACAGCTAGCCCTTCCTCCTCCAGGCTAGAGAGACTTCTCTCAGGTCCTGGCCACAGTCCTCTAATCAGGGCCAGCTGGGCCCTGACTGAGCTGGCCACACCTGTGGTCAGCTATTCACTCATCTTGCCCTCAGCTGTTCTCACTCCCCTTCTCCAGGAGTGTGGCTGCCACCCCACTACAATCCCCATTGCCAATAACTGAACCTTTTCTCAATTTGCAGTTGGTCCCAATGTAGGTCCCAACAACTTCTGTGAGTTCATGTATCTCTGGTTCTTTCGCCATGTGTGCTTGTGGAAGGGTCTCCTATGTGGGAACGTTTGCATCATCGGGGAAAAACCCCTCTCTTTTCACACTGTTTAATCTTTCAAAAAAGGAGGAGAGGAGAAGTGAAGTAAATGCATAAAACACAAGAGAAACTGTCTGATCTAAAGACATTGATCGGTATCACTATATTGCTCAGGTATGTGAAAAATCCACAGAGCTGAGAAATGTAGTTACACGGCCCTAACCCCCTGTGAAGATAATGCTACATCAGTAGGAGGGCTTCTCCTGCCAACATAGCCACCGCCGCTTGTAGGGGCTAGACTAAAAGTCTGATAGGAGAGATCTCTCGCATTAGCTGAGATCATCTGTAACAGCAGTGCTACAGCAGTGCAGCTATGCCAACATCAGCTTTGTTGTGCAATCCTAGCGTCAGACACAAAACCATAGAATCAGGACTCGTGTTTATCTGGAAGCCTGAAATTAGAACCTGACACATTTGATGCCTCATTGGTTACCACCATTTCTACAGCCTGAATGTCCTTGTTACCCAATCAGGCAGCCAGTTTGGGATACTATGAATGTCCTGTGAAGCACTCTCTCTTTGGATAAAAACAGTGAAGGATGATTGTTCTCAATCTAACCCTGGTATCTTCTGGAACTGTAATCAGTGACATTGAACTAGGAAGTAGTGTTGTACAAACAATTTTCCTTGCGTAATTGGTCAACATAGCTTCCTTTACTAGGGTGGAAGTCAAGAACTGGCTGTGGACACTTTCAACCCCAGTTCTTTCCAAATCCTTAGCCTTGTTTAAGGTAAATTTACACTTCTCTGAAATAGAATCCTTTACAAAACCATTCAAAATCTCAGTAGTGTTAGTGAAAATGGCTTCCCAAAACATGCCCAACTTTTCTTTAATTTGGTGGCACAGTTCCAGGCAAGGGACTGGATACAAACCTGGATCAGAATCTCTGTTAGTTACCAGAGCTGGAGTTTCCATTCAAAAAGAGCTATTTTTCTGCAGCTATTAGATTTCCAACACTGATTTCATTTTATACGCATTTTTAGCACCCACAAAGGATAAATTCAACAAACCCCCCACCTCTATTTCCTCAACATCTGTGTCATGAAGGTTTAGCTAGGAGTGATCTCCTGTAGGGCCTGCATTACACATGCTTTGGGAACCAAAAACATGGACAATTTGCTTAGTTCAAAACCACTTACCATGGAATTCTCTCCCCAGATCATCTGAGACAATATTGACTTCAACAATTCAACTACAGTGTGATCATATGCACTTCCTTCAGTTAGTTGGGGTTCTGCTGTTGTTCACCATTTCTGAGTGGGGAGAACTGCATTAGACCTTTCTCCATGTCATCATGGACGAATGAGGAAAAAGCAAAACTGAAGCGAAAAATGATGCATTTAGGTCATTTGTCTAAAAGTGTTGAAAAATCTGAGCTACATCCTATCAAACTGAATGGACATCCAGTTGGGTGACCAAACAGCCTTCAGGAAAGATAGAAACCCACATCACCAAGAGATAGAATACATGACAATGAATATGTCAAGTGAAATTCCAGAGCAGGTTCCATCTGATTATTCAGAATCAAGTCAAGAGATTCTCCCATCACATTCTCCTCTGATCCATTTAAACCTGCTTCACGCAGCACTGTCTCAATAGTCAGTTATGTTATTTACAAACCTTTTAGTCTCTTTGCAACCACATAATGGGCACAAAACAGCCACTTTGCCAGAAGTGGATTTACCAATAGATGGAAATTGGGATTTAAACTCCAGATCATCACTCTGTGCTTGTGCTTAAATTCTCCTTCCAGGTTTTTGACATTTGCATCTCCAGTCGCTATGACAGATACAGGATTAAAGAAGTCAAAGCATCATCTCCAAGCACAGACAATGCTGAATGCTTCATCACATGACACGTTGAGAAGTGGATGGATAGAATGTGATGAAGATAAATTCTGCATGGCTCAGCCAAAAGGTAACAGTTCTGCAGTGATAGGGAAGGAGGGAATCTCTGAGTCGCCCAATCTCCTTCCAGTGTCACAGAGGCTGAAATGACACTTTATCCTGTCTCTGTTCCTCTTCATTTGAACATAATTTGAAAAGTTCCCAATAAAACTGCTCTTCAGCACAAGCCCAAGTAACATGAGAAGAACTGGCAACGACACAATCCGTATCACTGGTGACTAACAATAACTTTGCAATACAAGGAATGGTATAGATGTGATGTTCCATGCTTCCCAGTAGGAGGGAAAGACACGAATTACTCATGGGACAATGGAGTTGATAGAAAGGACAAATGGGTCCATCTCAAAACAGGACTAACTATAGAAGGCAAAAATGGGCCCCTCATCTGACCAAGCTGAGGGATAATGGTGCTGCAAACAGTTCAAACAGCTTTAAAAGTTACTATGTGGGAATCAGCCAAAGTATTAAAGAAAAAAAGAAGTCTTGATAGCCCTAGAGGCTTTCATGGTGTTGATCCCCCTTGCAAATTATCTGATGCCTAACATGGGCTGACATCCAAGAAAAGGTTTTCCCACACACACTGCATTCATAGGGCCTCTCCCTTGTGTGGATTCTCTGATGTTTAGAAAGGTCTGAGCTGTTAGTGAAGCATTTCCCACACTCACTGCATTTGTAGGGCCTCTCTCCTGTGTGGATTCTCTGATGTTTAGAAAGGGCTGAGCTGTTAGTGAAGCATTTCCCACACTCACTGCATTCATAGGGCCTCTCTCCTGTGTGGATTCGCTGATGAGTAACAAGACATGAGCTGCTAATGAAGTTTTTCCCACACTCACGGCATTCATAGGGCCTCTCCCCTGTGTGGATTCTCTGATGAGTAACAACGTGTGATCTGTGAGCGAAGGTTTTCCCACACACACTGCATTTATAGGGCCTCTCTCCTGTGTGGATTCGCTGATGGGTAATGAGAATTGAGCGCCGAATGAAGGTTTTCCCACACTCACTGCATTCATAGGGCTTCTCCCCTGTGTGGATTCTCTGATGATTAAGAAGAGTTGAGCTTTGACTGAAGGTTTTCCCACACTCCCTGCATTCATAGGGCCTCTCTCCTGTGTGGATTCTCTGATGAATAAGAAGGGTTGAGCTTTGACTGAAGGTTTTCCCACACTCCCTGCATTCATAGGGCCTCTCTCCTGCGTGGATTCTCTGATGACTAAGAAGCATTGAGCATTGACTGGAGGTTTTCCCACACTCACTGCATTCGTAGGGCCTCTCCCCTGTGTGCATTCTCTGATGACATATTAGGTGCCACCTGCGCTTGAAGGTTTTCCCACACTCACTGCATTCATAGGGCCTCTCCTCTGTGTGGATTCTCTGATGCTGAAAGAGGCCTGATCTGTCAATGAAGGTTTTCCCACACACACTGCATTCATAGGCCCTCTCTCCTGCGTGGATTGTCTGATGTTTAATAAAGGCTGAGTAATCACTTACATTTTTTCCACCTTCAGTGCATGTATTTTTTCTCTTTCCCATGAAGATTTCCTGCTGGGTTGTGGTTTTCTTGAGGTTCTTCGGAGTTCGCTGAGAGTAAATATATTTACCCATTTTCTCCCTTGGCTGGTTTCCCTGCTCTCTCTCTGGTCTGTGCTCAGTCTCATAGGATTTTTCCTGCTCAGGACTCATGGACACATTCCTTTCCAATCTTTGCGATAATGCTCCATATTTATTCACGTGCTTAGCATCTTCCTGCTGAGAATTCTGCTTATTCTCACACACCATTGCGTCACCTGCTGTGACAGAGAAAGAAACGTCAAAGAGGGATAGAAAGGGGAACACGAAACCAAAAAAAGTGCTGGAGAGAGGTCAAATAAAAATCAGGGACTGAACTCCCCCAAACTTCTTCCGCAAATAGGAGAGAGGAGGGGATTAGTTCAGCCTTTACATCCCATCCAGATTTTCAGGGGGAAGAGAGGAGGCTACTGCCTGGTGTCTGCTAGGATCTACAGAAAGACATGAGCTATATTTACCCTGAGGATACAACACCTTTGAGGGACAATATTAAACCGAAGGAGCTCCCAAGGGTTTTGTAACATATCCCAGATGTTTCCTTCAGGCACTTATAGATTCTGAGTTGGTTTAATGTTTCCGCACCTGTGCAGGGAACTCTCAGGATCTCTCTTGCCTCTGAACCCTGGAGGTCTGGGACCCTCGGCTCTTTGCCTTGTTCCAGCTGGGAGATTATATCAGGTTTGGAAACTGGAAACCCTGCTCAGATGAAAGAAAATAAAAGAGTTCAGTTGATTTCATAAGACTTGGTCATAAAAAACATTCTATTAACTTAACTTCAGTACTTAGTGGGACCTGGTGTGCGTGGGGCAGTCCTCCCTGAAAATGCTAAGGTCAGGGCAGGTTGACTCAATTGTTCTATTCTCTTGGCCTTTCCCATGGGTTCATTATACAGCTCCTCCTCCCTCCCCTGTGTTCTTGCCCATAGTAATCAGTTGTTTTGGAGACTCTGAGGTGGAAGGGCAGAGGAGTGAGGATGTGGCATGCATCCCCCCTCCTTCCCCAGCACCTCCTGCTTGCTGCAATCAGCTGTTCTGTGGCATTGAGGAGGCACCGAAGGGGATGAGTAAGGATGCAGTGTGCATCCTCACCCTTCCCTCCTCCCAGTACATCCCACCCGCCCCAATCAACTGTTCTGTGGCATTGAGGTGGCACCGGGGGGAGGAGCAAGGACGCAGTGTGCATCCTCACCCTTCCCTCCTCCCACTAGATCCCACCCGCCGCAATCAGCTGTTTTGTGACACGCAGAAGGTTTGAGGGGGGAAGTGAAGACATGGCTCACTCAGGGGAGGAGGCAGGAAGAAAGGGTGGGGATTTGGGGAAAGGGATGGAATTGGGGGCAGCACCTAGGACAGAACAAGGGGTCCAGCACCTCCTGGCCAGTACTAGTGTCTCCTTGAATCAAGGACACAGTGACTAGCTGGTGTGGAAATTTTCATTCAAAATTTTTCTTACACCATCTAACTATGGAAGGCAAGTGCAAACAGGAAAGAAAATACACAAATGAAAATTGAGATTTCCAACAGGTTGAAGGTGATGGTAAAGCCATGTGTCTTCTTTGCCAGATGTGTATCTCAGCTCAAAGCTTGAAACTTGCAGCCTCATTTCACTTCTAGCCATGCATGTATGGATCAAGAATTCCTATGAGGTTCTGAACTCTGCACTTTAAAACTGAAAACTTTGAAAAAACAAACAGACGTAGAAGCCCATTTCTTCATCAGATGTGCCAACCAAAGACTGTAACGTTAGCCTCTTATTATGTGGCCTGGCACACAGCCCGTGCAAAAGAGCCCTACTCTGAAGGAGAGCTTATAAAACTGCACCTCACTGATGTGATTTCAATCCTCTCACCAGAGAATGAGAATCTACAGAAGAAAATTTCTAACCTGCAGCTTTCACACCATACAACGGGACGCAGAATCTCCAACTTGAACAGTGACATTAAATTGTAACTGTACTCGCAACTTCAGCAGTGTGAGTATTTGAGCATTGCTTTGGATGAGTCATGCCATACACAGGATAAACCTTATTATCGGTATTTGTCCGCACTGTGTCTGATGACTGTGTTGTAAGGGAAGAACTCCTTGATACTGTGTCACTAAAGAACAGAACTCGTGGATGAGATCTAAAGGAGGTGTTGATGTTGGTAGTTGCAAAAAGCCACTTGCCTTTACAGGGGCTCACTGTCACTGCAATGGATGGGGCTCCCCACATCTGGGGATCTATGAATGGATTAGTGGGGCTTTATAAGTCTAACAAGAGCTTTCCCAAATTTTGGACATTTCACTATCATTCATTGGGAGAACTGGTATATATAAATCTCAAATTTAATCACATCATGAAACCTGTCTTCCACATTTTGTGAATTTCATTCTCTCAAATGCACTCAATCACAGACAATTTCAACATCTAATTGAAGTGGATGAGGAGGACTCCCCTGCTGATTTTACTGTGCAGTTCAATGGCTCTCGAGAGGTAAAGTTAATTCCCATTTTTTTCAAGCTTCCAGAAGCAGTAAAATTGTTTATGGAGGAGAGGCACAGAATACACCCTGAGGGTGGATTCTAGACTTATCGTTTCTTGCAGATATGCTGCTGGAGTTGGATAAACTAAACGTAGACTTACAAGGAAAACTCCGATTGCTGTCTGATCGCGTGCAAGGTGTATTTGCTTTCAAGAACAAAATTGAAGTTGTTTCACTGATAATTGCTTGAGGGAGCGCTGACAGACTCTACCTCAATTTAACAACTTCCAGCCAAATCAAATATGATGCAGCAGAACCCCTAAAATAGAGCACAACTAGCTATGTGAGCCTGATTATAGATCTTAAGGACAATTTTGAGGAAAGATTCCAAGATTTGCCACAGAAAAGACCTCAAATCAGATTTCTGATTGACCCTTTCAGTGCTGAAGCAAATTGTCTGAAGCCCCATTTAGTCACTGATGAAGCAACATCCCAGATGGAAATAATGGAACTTCTGGAAGATGATAGATTGAAATCTGTTCAGAAGACACAGGGGCACCCTTGCTTTCTGGAAATCTGTACCAACAGATAAATACACCAACATCAGAGGTGCAGCCCTAAAATGAATCTCAATGTTTGCCTCAACTTATCTTTGAGAGTCTTTTTTCGACACTCAAAACTGTGAAATCCAAGCACCGATCCATTTTGACAGACAGCCACATAAGAAAACTGCTGGGAAATTCCATTTGGGGTAACAAGGCTGGTGCATGTCATTTTCCACTGATGAAATGAAAGATTTGATATCACAGAAGATCAGGCTTGGAAGGGACCTCAGGAGGTATCTAGACCAACCCCCTGCTCAGAGCAGGACCAACCCCAACTAAATCATCCCAGCCAGGGCTTTGTCAAGCCTGACCTTAAAAACCTCTAAGGAAGGAGATTCCACCACCTCCCTAGGGAACCCATTCCAGTGCTTGTTTTATTCAGTAGTGTGCTGGACAGTGCAAGATGCACATTTCTGGGGGGAAATCTGGCGCTTGAGAATTTGCTGGTGTTCTCCTGAGCTGTAATTCATGAGTGGCTGACTAGCAGCACTCAGTACTGTGTAGCTGGGAGGGAGTTACATGCTGGAGAATGTGTGTTAACCGGCCAAGAGGGGCTGTTCCAGTAAAACAGTGGAAAAGGCACCCCAGGTTGGAGAACTGAGGGGACATGGCTGTTCAACAGTCCAGATTGTACTGTGGGTAACGTCACAGACACTCATTATAACAGAGCCTCTTACAACACAGAGAAGGTACATCCATGTCCCAGAAATTGAAGACTCCAGCCAGTGATCAAGTCTTCCTGGCACTGCTTCTTGCTGACACAGAGGTCCAGAGACAAAGAGAGAGTCCTGGGGAAGCTGGGAACAATAAGCATAGGCTGGTGGGGTTCAGTGGAGTAAGGAACAGAAAGGGCAGGTGTGATGCAGCAGGGAATGGGGAGTATTGACCTGGGGATGTTGCGGGAGAATTCTACGGGGACTGTCTGCATTGGGATGGGAGACTTCCCTTGAGGGAAGCCTGTAACCTGAGCCAGGATGGGGGTTGGGGTGAGACACCTTCTGCCTGGGGAAACTGAACAAAGGCTGGAGGTGGAGCTCGGGGAGGCTGGGAGAGATGGCTAGAGAGGTTTCCAGTTTTGGATTTGGCTGGGGAAGAGGAGGGAGTTGTCACGGTATGAAGGTGATGTTGTCACAGAGTCCCTGGGGCGATGCTCTGGAACTGCTCCCTATGAAGCCAGTCAGGACTCTGGGGGGAAGCTTCCTCTCTGTGAACAGTCTGTCTGCAGGGCTAGGAGCTTCACAGCTTCCACCTTCCTGGGTCTGACCTCGAAGCATTTGGCACCTTCTGCCCCTCCGTGCGCTTTCCCCAGCGAGCCCGCCCAGGTGGGCTTCTGGGGAAGCCAGTGGGTCCTGCACCCCAGCTCCAGTCAGACGTGACTCTCAGCCAGCCAGTAAAACACAGGTTTATTAGATAACAGGAACATGATCTAAAACAGAGCTTGTAGGCACAAAGAACTGGACCCCTCAGCCAGATCCATTTTGGGGGGCAGTGAGCCAGACTGCCCGTCTGTAGCTCTCTGCACATTCCCAGCCAGCTCACAACTGAAACTCACTCTCCAGCTCCTCCTCTTTCTTTGTCTCTTGGGCAGAAGGTGTCACCTCCTCCATCCCCCTCCTGGGCTCAGGTTACAGCCTCAGGTATTGTCCAGAAAGGGAAGTCTCCCATTCTCACACAATATTCAGAGGAACCATTAAGACCATTCCCACTCCATCACAGGAGGGATCCCCAGGTCTGGGATTTATCTCCCTGCCCCCCAGAAGGACCTGATGGAGGGATCCTGTTTTTGCCCTACAAGTTCTGGTTTGGACTGTGTTCCTGTCATCTCTAAGAAACCTTCTGTTCTACTGTCTGGCTGTGAGTCACAATGAATCACCAAAGATAGGGGTGCGGAGACCTGACTCCGCCCCCACACCATGACAACTGGTTGCAGCGGTGGGATATACTGCACCCCGTGGACGGCATTTCCTGCAGTAAGTAATTAGGGAGCAGTAAAACCAAGTGTGATTGATGAGGACCAGGTGTGCTGAAAATTCAGACAGAAGCAGTTTCGGGGGGAGAGGGGGGGTAGAGGAGCTATGGGAGTTTATGACCAGTGAGAAGGACTCTTGCAATAATGGGGTCTGCCTGGGGACCTGCAGTCCTGGAGACCTGCAGTCTCAGGGGCGGAGCAGTCTGCAGCTGGACCCTGGGAGAGAGGTGGTGACCTGGAGAAGGGCTGGCACACTAGGAGTTCTTCCTGGAAAGTGTGGGGAGCTGCAAGCCCACCGGCCTGCAAGTGGCCAGCAGGAAGATGGATGCTAAGCGCCTTAAGAGCGACCCGGTGGAGAAGTGCGGGCAGAGGGGGCTGCGCATTGGGAAGCTCACCAAAGAACAGATGATTGCCCAGCTGTAGAAGAAAGATCGCTCGGATGAACCGATCCCTGTGATCCGATCTGATCTGAGTGAAACCACCTGGCAGATGCTAGGCGGGCACCAGTGTCTGTTGCAGCTGGGAGTGGACAGCCAGCTGCTGATGGCATTCTAAGACCCTTCCTACCTATGACTAGGGGATGGGGCTGAGAGGAGCCCATTGAATATCGAGGGCACCCTGACCCATCCATCCAGCAGGGGATCCTCCTGCCAGAGCTCCCCATCCCTGGAACCGAGGGGGCTGGAATGGGAGAGGGAGATAAAATTGAGAGAGCTGGAAGATCAAGAAAAAGAGTGAGAGGATCAGAAAAAGCAGCGACCGTATGAAGAGAAGCAGCAGGAGCATGAACTAGAGTTGTCAAGGCTGAGGAACAGCGAGCCACCAGCTGCAGCGAGTGAGGGGGGGACCCAGGACTGCATGGAGCTTTGATACATGCGTCCTGTTTCAGCGTAAGGAAGGGGAGGACATAGATGACTTCCTGGATGCCTTTGAGACAGGCTGTGAGCTGCACCACGTTGACCCTGCAGACAGGCTCCAGTTTCTCAACCCCTTACTGGACCCCAAAGCTGTGGTGATTTACAGCTGAATGGAAGGGGCAGAGAAAGGGGACTATGAACTATTCCAAAAGGCCCTGTTACACGAGTTTTGGCTGGCTCCCGAGATATACAGTGAAAGGTTATGGAGTTAGTATAAAACCCCTGAGGTCACCTATCTGCAACTGGCCAACCGCATGGAGGGATATGCCCACAAGTGGGTAGATGGGGCCCAGATGAAGGAGGACCTGGTTAAATTGATTGTATGGGATCAACTGTATGAGAGGTGCCCATCCAACCTGAGTCTATGGCTGGAATAGCATAGCTGAGGTCACAGTACCTTAAGTCAACTTACCTGGCCATCCCCACAGTGGCGGGTTGAGCGTGACCGCTCCCTCATTGACTCCACTTACTCCTCCTGCTGAGGTGGAGTACAGGCGTTGATTTGGGGATCGATTTATCACATCTAGATAAGACATGAAAAATCGATCCCCGATACATCAAGCACTATCCGCTGATCCGTCGGGTAGTTTAGGCGCACACTCTGACTTGCATGTTGTGTTTTATTCTCCTTGGTAACTTACTTTGTTCTGCCTGTTATTACTTGGAACCACTTAAATCCTACTTTTTATACTTACTAAAAATCACTTTTTGCTTACTAATAAACCTAGAATAAGGGCTGGACTACACTAGCAGGGGGTTTGAACTAAGATACGCAACTTCACCTACTCTATTTGCATAGCTGAAGTTGAAGTATCTTCGTTCGACTTACCTGACCATCCCCACAGTGGTGAGTCGACCATGGCAGCTCCATCATCGACTCCGCTTACTCCTCTTGTGGAGCAGGAGTTCCAGAGCTGAAGGGAGTGTGCGCAGGGATCGATTTATTGTGTCTAGACAAGACATGATAAATCAATCCCTGATGCACCAAACACTACCCACTGGAGGGACGGGTAGTGTAGAGATACCCTAAGTAATTAATGCCTGGGAGAGCGAACAGCTCTGCACATCTCTCTATCAATGTTACAGAGGGTGGACAATTTATGAGTTTGTATAAAGCTTATACAAGACAGAGTAAAACAGATTTATTTGGGGTTTGGATCCCACTGGGAACAAGGTGTCTGCATGCTAGAGACAGGAGCACTTCTTAAGCTGTATTCAGTTAAGTCTGCAGCTTTGGGGTGTGTGGTTCAGACCCTGGCTCTGTGTTGGAGCAAACTGATGTGTCTGGCTTAACAAGGCAGGATTCTGGAGGCCCAAACTGGCAGAGAAAACGGGCTCAGAGGTAGTCTCAGCACACCAGCTGACAGTCCCAGGGGGGTCTCTGTGACCAAACCTGTCACAGCAGGATCCCAGCAGTACTAGATGTCAGGATAGCACATATTGCAGCACCTTGGAAAACATAATCCCAACTGTACACACAAAATGACGGGGTCTAAATTAGCTGTTTCCACTCAAGAGAGGAATCTTGGAGTCATTGTGGATAGTTCTCCGAAAAGATCCACTCAATGTGCAGAGGCAGTCGAAAAAGTAAACAGAATGTTGGGAATCATTAAGAAAGGGATCGATGGTAAGACAGAAAATTTCATGTTGCCGCTAAATAAATCCATGGTACACCCACATCTTAAATACTGCATGAAGATGTCATCACCCCATCTCAAAAAGATATATTGGAATTGGAAAAGGTTCAGAAAAGGGCAACAAAAATGATTAGGGTATGGAACAGCTTTTCTATGAGGAGAGATTAAAAAGATTGGGACTTTTCAGCTTGGAAAAGAGACAACGAAGGGGAGATAGGATAGAAGTTTATAAAATCAAGACTGCTGTGGAGAAAGTAAATAAGGACGTGTTATTGACTCTTCCTCATAACACAAGAACTAAGAGTGAGCCAATGAAAGTAATAGGTAGCAGACTGAAAACAAACCAAAGGAAGCATTTCTTCACACAACGCACAGTCAACCTGTGGAACTCTTTGCCAGAGGATGTTGTGAAGGCCAAGACTAGAATAGGGTTCAAAAAAAGAACAAGATAAATTCATGGAGGATAGGTCCACGAATGGCCATTAGCCAGAATGTGCATGGATGATGTTCCTAGCCCCTGATTGCCAGAACCTGGGAATGGACGACAGGAGATGGATCACTTGTGGATTGCCTGTTCTGTTCATTCTCTATGGGGTGCCTGGCATTGGTCACTATCGGAAGACAGGATATTGGGCTAGATGGAACTTTTATCTGACCCACTATGGCCAGATTTATGTACTAGGAAATCTAGTGAGTCTAGTGTAATGGGAGGAAGTAGGAAAATCCCTAACTGTGGAGAACACTTGGAAATTCAAAGCTACAATTCAGGAACAACAGATTCTAATTAGTCTGGAAAAGAAGAATGTGAAATATAAGAATTGTATCATGTGACTTTGGCAATGAAGGGATCCGAGAAGTCTGCAGGGAAGAGAGATTGTGGCTATTACACATGGTGAAGGTAGAGCAAGACTCTCCAGGTCTCAAGAAATATCACTACTAACCTCGGTCATTTTCACGTGCTGGGGTGCAATCCAGACCAGTCACGAGCTGTGTCATCTGTAATCCCGGGTGAGTTTCAATGTTCTGCTACTGGAGCTCCTGTCTGGATGCCCCCAGCCAGGATTCAAGGACACACTAAGTGTCTGTGTGATAAGTAACCCTAGACCAGCAGCTCTGACTCCAGCAGCCTGCTTGTTACACCCCATCACATTCTGGTCTGCGTGGAGAAGACTCAGGGTTTGAGAGAAGGTCAGGATAGGAAACTTCTGTTCATTATGCTGGACCTAACGCCCAGTTCAACTTCTGCAAACAGGAGACATTTGACACTGCAGTGCTGCTCCCATGCTCTGTTCCCAAGGTATTCTGCAGCAGGGGAGGGTCTTTGGCAATGTGTTTCACTGGCATATTGGGGTGATGCTGAAACAGGGCAGAGTAGAGGTGGCACTGTGGGGCTGGCATGCACCTTATCTCTTCATTTCCCCTTCCAAGAACCGAGGGGTCAGGAATCCTTACCCAGCGAGGTCACGTTCTCATAGTTCTCCTGCATGACGTCTCTGTAGAGGGCTCTCTGAGT
>ML679456.1:52500-70325 GCA_007922305.1 Dermatemys mawii
CCAGTTAAAATCTCTCCCGTGTGGGGGATTTTCACACCCATTTTATCTGCAGGGATTTGCACTTGTTCCGGTGGGAAATGGTTGCCCTGAGTCACTCCCCAAAATGTGGCTTCTCCTGGAGCGGGGATGATATGAAATGCCCGTTCTGTGCCAGGGAGGAACACACGTCCCCCATGAGGACTGTCCAGACCCCGGTTTCCCAATCCCAATAGCTGCCCCCAAACTGCCAACACAGTTGCCCCCCAGCCCTCAGTTGCCAGTCACCTGCCCATCCCCCACTGCTGCCCCCTTCCCTCACCTAGGGAGCCTTCCAGCTCCTCCTCCCCCTCCCTTGCCCTCTTAAAGCAGCTGTCAAAGGGCTCCTTGTGAATGGTGGGGGGATCCATCACTTTCTGTTCATGTATTGGACAGTCACATAAAATCCAGTCCAACAATCCCCCTTTTCTACTAGTTATTTAATAGCAATGTAACATCCCCTCCCATCTTGGTGTTTTTTCTCTCATGTTATCGATGGCTTAGTTTGTGACATGTATTCTCTGCAAATCTCAAAGATTGATATAAAATATCCTAAACTTTTCCCCACTTTCTCTCTAGTTGTCAATTTCTAACTGAATATGGCCTGAGATTTTTTCCTGTTCTTTTTAATTATAAATAATAATAATAATATAAAATGTCTCACAATTTCATACAGTGTCAAACATAGTCAACCAGCGAATTCCCAGGACCAGTTCCCCAGGTCCTTGAAGATGCCGAACGGTCTGCTTATGAGGGATTGAAATACCCACATATCTGCTGGGAACACACATAGACAAACACTATGTCAGTCTGTACCCCCTGTTCACTCTTCTACAAAATTATGATAAATGTTTCACATAGTATGGCTTGTGAGGTATCGTTTGAAAAGAATCTACTGAATATTATCCTCTGGTTAAAATGTATGTATGTAAAGTTATAAGATTTTACTGTATCAGATTAGTGAAAGAGTTACAATTCTGGGAAACAATCACAGGCCATTATTTGCTAGTGACAGGGCATGAACATTTCTTACCTGGTTTGCCCTATTTGGCCCTCCAGGCCATCCAGTCTCCTGTTAAAGAAGCATCTCCCAGGGCTCCCTCTGCCTGTGTGAGGGTGATAAATCTCTATTCACTTATCAGACATTGTGAGGTAACACTGTTCAGAGTGCGGGGGGCATGTCTGTATGAGGAGATTGCAGCTGGAGCTGAAGGGACATTGTGGTAGAGACCGGCCTATGGGTGGCTGGGCAGAGGGTATCCTAGTCAGGTTGGTGGGTTCTGGAGGTTTGGGGTTTTGAGGGGTGATTCTGTTCTGACCAGCCCTGAGACTCTGGGTCCTGGAGGTGGGTATCGCTGGGGGCCTGTTGCCTGCAGAACAGTGCGGGTGGGTGTCTCTTGGGGAGGCAGTATAGGGGGTTAGAGGGAGCCTGGTGCTGTGCCAGGGGCTCTGTCTGGGCTTCCCCTGCTGGCTCCTGGCATCATTGCCAAGCCCAGTGCACAGAGCATGTGGGTAATCCCCAGCACTAGGTGGGGGGATGCCAGGAAAGCAGAGTGAAGGGTCCCATTCTAAAGCATCAGGGGGTCCCATTGGAGGACTAGGGGGTCCCAGGCTAACAGCATGGCAGATCTTGCTGGAAGGCAGGCAGGGGTCCCAGCAGGCAGTGAGGGACTGAGTTCCCAGTGAGGGGGTCCCGTTGCATGTGGTCCCTGGCTGCTGGGGGCTCTTGGTGGGGGGAACCCTTTGGGATTCCCAGGCTGGCTGTGAAGGTCTGGTGGGGGTTCTCTGGCTGGTGGGATTCTGAGGGCTATCACTGGTGCCTGTTGAGGGGCTTTGGGGGCTGGTTTCCAGGGAATATCCGGTGGGATCATGATTGGGTGTTCTGGGTACTGGGGCGGGTGTCTGGGTCCCCCTGAATGGGGCTCTTCGGGTTGCTACTATCCATGCTCCTTCTCTCTGATCAGCTTGTGCCAGAATCCTGGCTCCAAGCTCTGCCCAGCATTTCCCAGCCACCCCCAGTCACTGTGATCACTTTCTATCCACTTAACAAACACTGGGAGGTGAAATCAGAGATTTTGCTTTTCTCTTTTGAAAACTGCAGGAACTTCCCTTTCCATTGAGAACATTTGTGCCCCTGGTCCTTGTCCTCAATCTGGGGGGTGAGGGAGGTGGGAAGGGGGTTAAATCTGCCACACAATGGTCTCTTCCACAACATTCTGGACTCGTTCTTTCTGAAATCTGGTTTAATTGAGACCATTGTTAATCCAGAGTCAGTGCATGGAAAGACAAGGAGTGACTCCAGATGGGCAGTGGGGCAAATGAGATCGGCAATTCTCCCTGGGAGGAGGGGCTCTCATTTGCTGCTCTCCCTGGAGAGCTAAAGGAGGGAAGGCTGCTCAAATGCTCTGTTCCTCTCTGCTCAGGATATTGGGGTTCAATTTCCTGAGTCAGACGCTGCAACCTCCATTGTGATCTGGGAGACCAGGCTTAGCAATTGCTGCTCCCCCAGTGGGGGTTCTGTGTTGGGAAGTGACCTTCATTAAAGCTGCTTCTCCGCCCGGCCCAGGTGATGACTTTCTCCAGCTGGTACTAGCCCCATAGGGCAGCTTTGGGCACTGATAATACTAAATTGTGAGCCAGAGATTCTAGGTAACTGAAAGAAACAAAGGGAAAATCCTGGGGTCTGGAATTAAAGTGACTCTATGCAAACAGCTTCCCCTCCACCCTTCATTTTTCTTCCCATTAACAATTACAGGAGCAAATCAAGCCAAGGGAGAGCAAACAGCCCAGGAATTGAACTTCTGGATGGGCAGGGAGAGGGGACAGGGAAAAGGAGAGAGACAGACTGAAAGGGGAGTGGGAGAAAAGGGTTTTGAGAGAGAGATTTCCAGAACTCTAGTCTGCCCAGACAGATGTATCACTGCACCCTGGGTAGAGTCACTGCCCTATGGACGAGATGAGGATCAGAGAGAAGAAAAAGCAGTTCCTGGCTCTATATCCCTCCTGCTGGGGTGTGGCTGCTGAATGATCAGTATCAGAGAGAATCCTTGAAAGTGACTCCTTTGGTTCTGCATTTTTCTAGCCTTGTGTTCAGAGACTTTGTTACAGGATGCGGGGAGGGAGAAGGCAGGTTAAAAATGTGTCTGTGGGCTTAGCCTGGCAGGAGGGACCAGGTCTACACTATAATAAAGAGACGAAGCATTTTCCCAGCATGGCAGAATCTAGGACGTCTGTCTGCAGGGAAAGAGCCTGGGGGAATCATGATGTGGAAGTTTCAGAAGAGCGTTTAGTTAATTTCACAACTGCCCTTCTCACCCTGCTGCAGAATGACGTCCATGTTTCACTCCAGCTCATCCTGTCGTCCCATGGGACAGGGGAGAGAAATGGCTGCAGAGGAGCCAGTTCAGGTAGGGATTGTCGGGGGTTTGCTGGTGGGTTCCTGCTGGAGGGAGAGGGACAGAAAATACACCGGAGATGGGAAGGTTTTCCCAGTCTGGGTTGGAGTGGGGCAAGAAATGCCCAGGGTAGAGAAAGGGAGGAGGACAGGTTGTTGCAAACCTGCTGGGAATTATTTAATAAGTGACCTAGATTCTAGGAACAGACCCATGAGGTTTGGAGGTGGAAATACCCTAATTTGTGAAACACAAAATGACCCACCTACATGGGCTAGGAAAACTAACCAGGCTCATAGTGCTGGAGCCCAACACGATTAATCAATGGCTGCTGTGAGAGATGAAGGGGGCACCCACCAGTCAGGCTTAGGGGAAATTCTCCTCCCTTCATATCCAGCTCCTCACAATGAGGTGGATGTTGGGCTTCCTACCAAGGAGCTCTTACGGACCCTACTAGGGGCTCCATTTCTTATAGTCTGCGGCTAATAGGCCTGTGATAGATCTACTGGGAGAGAGGAGGAGCTCTCTCTTCATCCCCTCACACTGGTGTTTCCTGGATGCTCTGAGCGGGGTTGGGGTGGGACTCAGACTCTGATCCACCCAGAGCTTCCATTTGATTGGCTTCTCTTCTCTTCCCCACAAATAGTGGGGCTGTGAGTGGGGCAGCAGGTACTGAGTGTTGGACTCTTGCTCTTTCAGGGGCTGGTGACCTTCGAGGAGGTAGCTGTGTATTTCACCAGGGAAGAGGGGGCTCTGCTGGACCCCACTCAGAGAGCCCTGAACAGAGACATCATTCAGGAGAACTATGAGAACGTGACCTCACTGGGTAAGGATTCCTGTTCCTTCAGTTCTTGGAAGAGAAATGAAGAGATGAGGTTCACTCCAGGCCCACAATCCCACCCCCACAATGCCACCTTTACTCTCTCCTATTTCAGTGTGCCAATGATGCAAACACTACCAGAGGCCCTCTCCTGCTGCAGAACACTTTGGAACAGAGCGCAGGAGCAGTATCGCACAGTGTCAAATATCTCCAGTTTGCTCAAGTAAAATTGGGAGTTAGGTCCAGCGTAATGAACAGAAACTTCCTACCCCGAGCTTCTCTCAAACATTGAGCCTACTCCACCCAGACCAGAATGTGCTTGGGGTGTAAGAAGCAGGCTGCTAGAGTCAGAGCTGCTGGTCCAGGGTTACTTATCACACAGGCACTCAGTGCGTCCTTGAATCTGGCTGGGGGTATCCAGACAAGGGAGCTCCGTAGCTGATTTAGCGTTAGTGGGGACCTGTGCTCAGCTTCATTTTTAGGGCCCCTCCTTAGAACCCAGCCAAGAAAAAGAATATTCTCTCATCTCCCCTGCCCCCATTTTTCATTCTTTTTTTCTTCTTCCTCCTCCTATAAGTAATAGGAAGTAAATGAGAATAAAGGAGGGACCTTGATTGTTTGTTTTTGTAGTCAAACTCTTTTTTCCACAGATCACTTAAAAATCTCTGAGGGTCTCGGCAGATTACTTACTGATCTTTCCAAATATTGTTTGTACCATGAACTATTTTAAAGTGCTTTGGATAAGAGCCCTTTAGAAACAATTGTTGTTTAAAAAGTTGAGGTGTGGGGTCTGTCCAGGATTTAAGGTGTGGGAGGGGGTCAGAGGTGGGGCAGGGAGTTGGAGTGTGGAGCGCTTACGTGGGGCAGCTCCTGTCTGATGTGAGAGATGTAGGTGGGGATGTGGAGGGTGCAGGAGTCAGGGAGCGCAGGGGGCTGGGAGTGTGAGGGGGTGCAGGAGTCAGGGTTGTGGTGTGGAGGGGCAGTGGGCATAGGTGCCAACTTCCCCCGGCGCTGATGGGAGCTCACACCACCCTGGCGCTGCCTCAACCCCACCTCTCCCCACCCCTATTGGACCCCTTTCCCAAATCCCCACCTCCTCCCTTGAGCACGCTGCATTCCCCTTCTTCTCCCCTCCCTCCCAGCTGCATGAAACAGCTCTTTTGCGCGTCAAGTGCTGGGAAGGAAGGAGGGAGGGGGAAGAAGCAGGACCCGGCCACGTGCTCTGGAGAGGAGGCGGAGCAGAGGTAAGCTGGGGGATGGGGCGGAGAGCTGCCAGTGGGTGCCCTGCACCCACCAATTTTTCCCAGTGGGTGGTCCAGCCCTGGAGTACCCACGGAGTTGGCGTCTATTGCAGGGGGCATGGGGGTTACAGGAATCATGGAGGGCAGGGGACTGGGGTGTGTGTGAGGGGGGTGAATGAGTAATGGCTGGTGGTGTGTGAGGGCGGCAGGAGTCAGGGAGGGCAGGGTGCTCAGGGGTGCAGGAGTCAGGCCTGGTGGTGCTGGGTCTGGGAGGGAGTCAGGGTGCCACTCTGGAGGTTGGGGTGCAGGTGTTAAGATGCAGGAGGGGGCTCAGGGTTTGCACAGGTTGTTGGGGTGTGGAGCGCTTACCTGAGGGGTGAGGGGTGCAGATGGGAATGTGGGGAGGTGCAGGAGCTCCCATTTTGTGTTCAAGGTGGGGGTGTGGATGTGTGGAGGGTGCAGGAGTCAGGGAGGGCAGGGGGCTGGAGGAGTGTGAGGCGTACGGGAGTCAGGGCTGGGGGTGTGGGCTGGGGCCGTGGGGTGCTCCCAGCCCACTACCGTGAGTGGCTCGCAGCAGGGGCTAGGGGTGGGGGGTATGTAATAGAGGAGGGCAGAGGCTCTGCCCTGATTCCATCTCCTTCCATGAGGCCCTGCCCCTGCCTCTTCTCCTTCCCCCGAGTGTGCTGCAGTCCTGCTCCTCCCCATCCCTCACAGAGTACCCTGAACGCTGGCAAACAGCTGTTTGGTGGAGGGGGAAGCACTGGGAGGGAGGGAGGGGCGGGAATACAGTACGCTCTGGGGATAAGGCAGGGGATGGGGAAGCTTGGCTGCCGGTGAGTGCAGCACCTGCAGCAGGATCCGGGAGGAGCAAGCTTCTGACCCTGCAGCTGCCCAGCCCTGGGGCCCCCTTTTGTTGGGGGCCCATGCCAGGTCAGCCTGTGTTTTACTGTAAATCTGCCTCTGAGGGAGCTCCAGCAGCAGAACATTGACTCTCACCCAGGATTACAGATGACACAACTCCTCACTGCTCCGGTTTGCACAGCAGCATGTGAAAATGGCCTAGGTTAGTAGTGAAACTTCCTGAGACCTGCAGAGTCTTGTTCCCCCATCCCCATGTGAAATAGCCACAATCTCTCTTCTCTGCAGGCTCCTTCGATTTTTGGGTCCTCATTTCTGAAGTCATATGACCCCAATTCTTATTTTCCATGTTCTGCTTTTCCAAATTAGCCTGTTGCTCCCGAATTACAGCTTCTAATTTCCCAGTGTTTTCCACACCCAGGGATATTCCTACTCCTCCCCATTTACACTGAACTCATTAGATTCTCTAGTACGTATGAACGACCGTACTGGGTCAGACTAAAGACCCATCTAGCCCAGTATCCTGTCTTTTGACAGTGGCCAGTGCCAGATACCCCAGAGGGAATTAACCGAACAGGTAATGATCAAGTGATTCATCTCCTGTCATCCATTCCACAGGGTGACTGTACATTTTGTGATGAAATACTTCTTTTTCTTTGTTTTGAACCTGCTGCCTATTAATTTTGTTGGTGATTCCTACTCCTTGTGTTCTGAGGAGTAAATAACACTTCCTTATTTACTTTCTCCACACCGGTCATGATTTTATAGACCCCTCTCATATCCCTCTTCTTCTCATTTCCAAGCTGAAAAGTCCCAGTCTTTTTAATCTCTCTTCATAGAGAAGCTGTTCCATGCCCCTCATCATTTTTTTTTGGCCCTTTTCTGAACCATTTCCAATTCCAGTAGATCTTTTTTGAGATGGGACGACCACATCTTCATGCAGTATTCAAGATGTGGGCATACTATGGATTTATATAGAGGCAATATGGTATTTTCTATCTATTATCTATCTCTTCTTAATGATTCCCAACATTCTGTTCCCTGTTTGACTGCTGGTGCACACTGAGTGGATGTTTTCAGAGAACTATCCACAATAACTCAAGGATCCCTCTCTTTGAGTGGAAACAGCTAATTTAGACCCCATCATTTTATATGTATATTTGGGATTATGTTTTCCAATGGGCTGCAATATGTGTTATCCTGACATCTAGTACTGCTGAGATCCTGCATTAAGTGATATCCCTGCCCTTCCTGTTCCCTTTCTCCACTGAACCCCACCAGCCCTGCTTACTGTTCCCAGCTTCCCCAAGACTCTCTCATTGTCTCTGGACCGCTCTGTCAGCAAGAAGCAGAGCCAGGAGGATTTGCCCTCTCTCTGGAGTCTTTGATTTCTGAGACATGGATTTACTTTCTCTGTGTTTTAGGAGCCACTTTGAAATTGAGCGTTTGTGACATTAACCACAGTACAGTCTGGACTGCTGAACAGCTGTTTCCCCAGCATGGGGGACCTTTTACACTGCTTTACTGTGAGAGCAGCTACTCCTGGGCAATTAAAGCAGTCTCCAGTACGTAACTCGCTCCCAGCAACACAGTACTGAGTGCTGCTAGTCAGCAACTCACGAATTAAAGTAATCACAAGAGAACCCCAGAAAATACTCCGGTCCCAGACTTCCCCCAGAAATGTGCATCTTGCCCTGTCCAGAACACGACTGAACAACAGAAACTCATATGAAGTCTGTGATTTTATCAATGGAAAATGACATGCACCAGCCTTGTTATCCCAAATGGGGCTTCCAACACACTTTAATCCAAACCCCCTGGCTAGATTAAACAATAAAAAAAGATTAACTACTGGGGAAAAAAAGATTTTAAGAGGTTACGGGTAATAAGGCATAAAAGTCAGAATTCATTACAAAAGACATGCAAAATAAAACACAAACTAATGTCTAACTTAACAAGCTAAAATGGATTCAAAGCAAATGAATGAACCATCCTGACACAGGATGGTTTTCCTTTCAGCCAGGACTCCCTCTAACTTGCCCCTGCCACCCAAGTTCAGGTCTTCAGGAATTGTCAAGAGCAGAGGGAAAGGGGAGAGAGTGAGTCTCAAGCATTTTCTTCACCACTTTTTATATTTCAGTCCTTTGGTCTAGAAACAACCTCAGGTCTCAGCTGAGTCATGGTGACAGGCTGTCGTAGATATGAGCTTCAAGTGGTCCCTGTGAGGGAATGTAAATTTCTCCTTTATACCTTCCCCCTGCCGGAGAATGGCTGTTTGACCCGCTGTTTGTCTTGCTGTCTCTGAGGAACTTAGGGTTGGGATGCAAGTTTTTCAGTAATATCGTACTGAAAAATCTCAACTTTACATACTCATACTATGTACCAGTTTTAACGGGAGGATAATATTCAGTAGATTATGTCTTCAAATGATACCTCACAAGCCAAACTGTGATAAATGAAGGGGAGGGGAGGGATCTCCCATTTATAAACACCCAGACAGCCAGCTAGCAGTAAAATCCCTCTTGGTGTCTGTTCTCTGCTTGCATTACCTGTAAAGGGTTAACAAACTTCATGTAAGAGAAAATGAGTGGGTACCTGACCAAAAGAGCCAATGGAAAAGCTAGAACTTTTGAAAATGGGAAAGAAACTTTCCCTTTGTCTGTTGTTCTCCGGAGAAGGAGGCACGGAGTAGCAGTGATATGTATGGCTTGATGCAGGTATGAAAATTCATCTTCTTCCATACCTAGAAAAAATTATTTGGATAGGGAATGTTTAGACAGACTCAGTCAGGTTTATTTTTTATTTTGGCCTCTGGATCTCCTCTGTGCTATCCCAGATGCTTCTGTTTGCTTGTAACCTTTAAGCTGAACCCCCAAGAAAGCTATTTTGGATACTTAAGAATTAATTATTTCTTTTAAGATCTAGCAACAAGCCTAAGTTCCAGATGTATTGTTTTCCTTTTCAATTTTAATACAATTTACCTTTCTTAAGAACAGGATTGGATTTTTGGTGTCCTAAGAGGTTCGTGCAGGTTGTTTGATTATCTGGTAACCACAGCTAATTTCCTTTGTTTTCTTTCTCCGCTCTTTCCTACGGGGGTGAAGGAGTTTGAGGGTGCCCCACAGAGAGGAATTCCCAAGTGCTCCTTGCTCAGTTCAAGGGTTTTTTTGCATTTGGATGGTGGCAGCACTTACCAAGCCAAAGTCAGAGAAAAGCTGTAACCTTGGGAGTTGAATACAAGCCTAGAGAGGATTTTAGAATCCTTGTGAGCCGTCACTTTATGCATGTGGAGTGACAGAGTGTGGATTCAGTCCTGACACATACTATGTACAAAATGTATCATAATTTTGTAGAAGAGTGAACATAGGGATACAGACTGACAAAGTGTCTGTCTCTGTGTGTTCCCAGTAGATATGTGGGTATTTCAATCCCACCTAAGCAGACTGTTTGGCATCTTCAAGGAGCTGGTCCTGGGAATTCCTGGTTTATTAAGAGTGACACTGTATGGAACTGAGACACTTTGTATTATTATTTTATTATTAATACCAGTATGATGATGATGCAATGAATCATGCTCGATATGCCATGTAAGGTGTCAGTGAAAATGTTATGATTTTCCAAGGATAATAATTTTGTTTCTCTCTTTGTATCACCTTGTATTTTGATTTGTAGATATGTAGGGTATATCTGTATTTCCAGATTCGTGTGATGTTTCTGGGTGACATAACCCAGACATACTGGAGTCAGTGCTGCCTAGGCTCTTCAATGGCCCATCCAGGGTCATTAGCTGTACTATTAGCCCATGGAAAGGACCAAGAAGATACACCTATTAAGTAGCAAGACATGCAGGGGTATGCCTGTGTACTGAGAACTCCAAGGCTTCTCCATGCCATGCGCTGGGAAGTTTGTGTTTGGGACACAGGAAGTTCAAGCCACATGGCGAAAGGAAAAGAAGGGACAGCTGCATCATCTCCATTTTGTCTTCAATCCCTCTTCCTCCCTCTGGAGCAACTTCTCTACAAACTGAAGCCTTGAACAAAGGACTGAATGATGTGGATGTGTTGCAGATGGACTTTTAACTAGCAACTCACCAATAGTGCTAAGAACCAGATACATAGATTTCTGAATGTATCTGACTGCTTTCCCATTTAACAACTCCTCTTTCTGTCTCTCTCTCTCTCTCTGTCTCTCTCTCTCTCTCTCTCTCTCTCTCTCTTTCATAATAAACCTTTAGTTTAGTTGCTAAAGCATTCGCTGGAAGGATGGAATTTTGGGTAAGATCCAAACCTATACTGACCTGGTGATGTGGCTGGCCCTTTGGAGTCAGAAGAACATTTTGTCTATGTGCACCGATTTTTTAAATAACCTCTCACTGTACTGGACCTAAGTGCTGTTTGGGAGTCAGGGAACTGGAATGCAATAAAGGGGGCTGTGTGATTTCTTTTTCCACCTTCTCGATAACCAGTGCTGGGGATCAGAATCACTGCCCTGACCTTGGCATTTTCAGTGAGGGCTACTCAAGGCACAACAGGTCACACTAAGTTAAATTAACAATGTTTTAATAACAAAGTCTTATGAAATCACTGGAATCCCTTTGTGTCTTTTCATCTGAGCAGGGTTTCCAGTTTCCAAACCTGATGTGATCCCACAGCTGGAACAAGGGGAAGAGTCATGGGTTGCAGACTTCCACAGTTCAGAGGCAAGAGAGATCCTAACAGCTCCCTGCACAGGTGAGGAAACATTAAACCTACTCAGAATCGATAAGTACCTGAAGGAAACATCTACAAAGCCCTTGGGAGGTGTCTCAGTCCATTACTGTCACTAGCAGGGGTCATATCCTCAGGATAAATATAGCTCATAGGTTCCTGTAGATTCCAGCAGATACCAGGCAGAGTAGCTTCCTCCCTTCCGCCTGTGAATTTGGATGGGATGTGCAGGCCAAATTGATCCCCTCCTCTCTAAGATTTGAGAGAAGAATTTGGGGGAGTTCAGTTCCTGATTTTTATTTGATCTCTCTCCAGCACCTGTTTGGATTTGGCCTTCCCCTTTCCATCCCTGGTTGAGTTTCTGTCTCTATCACAGCAGGTGATGCAATGGTATGTGAGAGAGAGGAACAGAATTCTCAGCAGGAAAATGTTGAGCATGTGGATAAACGCAGAGAATTATCACAAAGATCGAAAAGGAATGTGTCCAGGAATCCTGAACAAGAAAAATCCTGTGACATTCAGTACAGACCCAAGAGAGAGCAGGGAAACCAGCCAGGGGAGAAGGTGGGTAAATGTATTTCCCATCAAGAAACTCAGAAGGACTTCAAAGAAACCACAGCACAGCAGGAAATCCCGAGGGGAAAGAGAAAAAATACATGCAGTGTGTGTGGAAAAAACTTATGTGACTACTCAGCCCTTATAAAGCATCAGAGAATCCACACAGGTGAGAGGCCCTATGAATGCAGTGAGTGTGGGAAAAACTTCAACTGCAGCTCACACCTTATTAGGCATCACAGAATCCACACAGGGGAGAAGCCCTATGAATGCAGTGAGTGTGGACGAGGCTTCACCAGCAGCTCAGACCTTTCTGAACATCAGAGAATCCACAAAGGGGAGAGGCCCTATGAATGCAGTGAGTGTGGGAAAAATTTCATTCGAAGTTCAGGCCTTTCTCAACATCAGAGAATCCACACAGGGGAGAGGCCCTATAAATGCAGTGAGTGTGGGAAAACCTTCAGCCGCAGCTCGCATCTTATTAGGCATCAGATAATCCACACTGGAGAGAGGCCCTATGGATGCAGTGAATGTGGGGAAAGCTTCACTAACAGCTCAGACCTTTCTGAACATCAGAGAATCCACACTGGGGAGAGGCCCTATGAATGCAGTGAGTGTGGGAAAATCTTCAATCGCAGCTCTCACCTTCTTAGGCACCAGAGAATCCACACAGGGGAGAGGCCCTATGAATGCAGTGAGTGTGGGGAAACCTTTACTAACACTTCAGCCCTTTCTGAACATCAGAGAATCCACACAGGAGAGAGGCTCTATGAATGCAGTGAGTGTGGGAAAAACTTCACTTACAGATCGGGCCTGTCCAAACATCAGAGAATCCACACTGGAAAGAGGCCCTATGTATGCGGTGAGTGTGGGAAAACCTTCAATCGCAGCTCAAGCCTTATTAGGCATCAGAGAATCCACACTGGAAAGAGGCCGTATGAATGCAGTGAGTGTGGGAAAAGCTTCACTAGCAGCTCAGCCCTTTCTGAGCATCAGAGAATCCACACAGGAGAGAGGCCTTACAAATGCAGTGAGTGTGGGAAAACCTTTAAGCGCAGCTCACACCTTATTAGGCATCAGGGAATCCACACTGGAGAGAGGCCCTATGAAAGCAGTGAGTGTGGGAAAACCTCTTTGCACTCAGCCCGTGTTAGCTGTCAGAGACTCTGCAAGGAAGATCAACACCATAAAAACCTCTAGGGGGATCAATGCTTTTTTTAAATACTTGTCTTGATTCCCACATAGTAACTTTTAAAGCTGTTTGAACTGTTTGCAGCACCGTTATCCCTCAGCTTCTTCAGATGAGGGGCCCATTTTAGCCTTTTGCAGTTCATCCTCTTTTGATGTGGACCCATTTGTCCTTGCTATCAACTCCATTGTCCCATGAGTAATTTGAGTGCCCTTCCTACCGTGAACCAGGGAGCATCACATTTATACCATTCCTCCTATTGCAATGTTATTGTTAGTCACCAATGATACAGATTGTGTCATTGCCAGTTGTTCTCATCTTGCTCTAGGTCAGGGGTTGGCAACCTTTCAGAGGTGGTGTGCCGAGCCTTCATTTATTCACTGTAATTTAAAGTTTCATGTGCCGGTAACACATTTTAACATTTATAGAAGGTCTCTCTCTCTCTGTCTATATTATATACATAAACTATTGCTGTATTTAAAGTAAATAAGGTTTTTATAATATGTAAGAAGCTTCATTTAAAATAAAATTAAAATGCAGATCTCATCAGTTTAGTGTGATCCTTGCCCTGGCCTTTCCTGAGATTTCCAGTGTGGGCCACAGCAGTGGGCTGAGTGGGGCTGGAGGTCTGGACCCCGGCTGGCAGGGGGGCCGGCAGCTGGAACCTCAAACTGGAAACAGGCTGAGTAGGGCTGGCGGCTGGATCCCCAGACCAGCAGTGGGCTGAGCCATTCAGCTCACCGCCGGCCCCGCTCAGTCCACTGAGGTACTGGTACAGTACAGGTACTGTACTGTTGTATTGCAACAGCCCCCCCCCTTTGGAGGGAGGAAATCAGGGGCTGGGAGTGTGTGGGTGTGGGGGGAGAACTCAGGGCAGGAGGTTGAGGAGCAGGAGGCTCAGGGCAGGGGCTGGGAATGTGGGGAGAGCACTCAGGGCAGGGGGTTGAGGGGCAGGAGGCTCAGGGCAGAGGTTGGGTGTGTGGGGGGAGCACTCAGGGCAGGAGGTTGAGGGGCAAGGGGTGGGGATGTGGATAGTGCAGGAGTCAGGATTGGGTGGCATGAGGGGCTCAGGGCAGGAGGCTTGGGGGGGGGGGTAGGAGGAAGTCCCTGGGGGCTTGAGGATGGCCTGGGACAGTCCCGATTGTGGATGATGGATGGGTCCCTGCCTCATGCTGTTCCTGCCAAGGGAGCTGTGGGCCAGCTGTGTGGGGGCCCTGCATCTGCAGGCAAATGGGGGGCAGTGGCAGAAGACTCCTTGGCCTGCTGCTCTTTCCCCGTCCCCCCCAGGGGCTGCAGCAGTGCATGCTGCAGGAACGGCACCTGCCTGCAGTGCCCTGGTGTCCAGCCACAGCGGCAAGAGAGGGGCAGCAGGACAGGCTGGGACGCAGACACCTCCACGGTGTCTCCCGCTGGCCCCTTTCGCTTGCCTGACAGCGCTAGGGTTACCATATTTCAACAACCAAAAGAGAGGACACTGGGGTGCTGCCTTAGCCCTGCCCCATCCACTCCCTCCCACTTCCCACCCCCTCAGAATCCACAACCCTCCTTGCTCCTTGTCCCCTGACTGCCCCCTCCTGGGACCCCTGCCCCAACTATCCCCCAGGAGCACACCCCCTATATAAGCCTCCCTGCTTCTTGTCCTCTGACTGCCCCAACCCCTCTCCACACACACCCCCAGAGCTCCCGACTCATCCAACCCTCCCCCTGCTCTCTGACTGCCCCACAGGGGATGATTGGGGGGGGGGGAATAATGAAAAGGCAGCTGTTCAGTGCCCCCCTCCAAGCTCTAAGCCTGGCACTGGATCACAGCCTCCTCCCCAAGTAGGTAGATGCCTTTGATGGGCTGGGATGGTACGTCTGTGTGGGGAGTGGCAGGGGGTGCATAGGAAAGTACAGAAACCCCCCTCCACACACCTCCTTCCCCTGCAACAAGGCTCCAAAGCGCAGGGAGAGGGAGGGAGGCAGCCGGTGGGGGGGGGGGCAGTTTGCAGGGATATGCAGGCATGCCTGGGTCCTTTCTCCCCCCACGGGGAGGGGATGGGAGGGTCACTTGCTGCCAAGGAATATTCCTGCTGCCTTGTAGGGTTTGTGCCCATAGACAGCTGCAGGTACCTCTGCCCCCCATGCCTGGGCTGCATGTGCGGCATACAGATCCCAGCTCCCCTTACCATGCGAGGGAGGGCCGCTGGCTACACGTGCAGCGGTACTGCTCTGCCGGGGAGGGGAGGGCTCCAGCTGCTGGAGGCTCCAATGGCTGTGAGCGGCTCAGACCCAGCCATCCAATCAGCTGCGCTGCACTCTGCATGGGGGAGAGGGGAAAATCCTGACATGTCAGCTGGGAGTGTCCCAACGTCGGCCAGCTGTGGGCTCCGACTGGCTTCCGGTTCCAGTGGGGCTGCAGCCGCCAACCCCTTGTCAGCCAGGGTCTCAGCCGCCAGACCACTCAGCCGCTGCCAGCAGGCTGAGTGGGGTCGGCAGCAGGGACCTTGGCCTGCCATTAAAAATCGGCTCACATGCCAGCTTTGGCACTCGTGCCGGGAGTTGCCAACCCCTGTCCTAGAAACACCTGGAGCTCCCCACTCCACTTCTGCCACCAGAGTCAGGTGTTGAGCTGCTCACAGCGCCCTCCCCCACCACTATGACCTTCCAGCAGGGGGTGGCAGCACCCCCCACCCAATGCAGGGGAGAGGCTGAGTGTATCTCTGCCCCCTGAGTCCAGGGCACACACTCTCCCTGCCCCACACATAGAATCTGACCCTGCTGCAAAGTGACTCCTAGAACCAGCAACCTCCAGGGCAGCAGGTTTGGACCTCAGAGCAGGGAATGTGTCACCCATGCTGCTGTTAGGCCACTGGATGCTCTGGAAACACTGCTCTACAGCCAAAATGCTTCTGAAATAAATGTAGTCAAACCTTACTAATTCTGGGCCACAGAGAACGAAAATGATGCTTAAAATTGTTGACTGGCTCTAGTTTTCAAGATATGCTATTGGGTCAGTATATACGACCCTTGACATGGGAATGGCGGAGGATAAGTGAGTTATAAAGGGAAGGGATCTCAATTTAAACCAGAAATGACAAATACATCTTTGACTGGATCTATGAATAAATCTATGACTGGGTTTGGACAGTACTTGCTTTTTAGGCAAAACAATGAATGATGCAATCTGAAGCTGGTATTGCGTCATACATTATATGAATTGCATCATGTTATTCCTAGAAGTCATAGATGATGCAAGCATAACGAAGCTTACATCACTCTGCTGAAAAAATTGCCCTATATCAGCTCTAGAAATCATACAGTGTCGTGCTCTCTTATTTGTCAGTGTCTGATTTTGCAAAGGGACACATTTCTGTTTAGCCAAAGTGAGCAGAGATGCCTCGTACTTGTGTGAACAGTGCAGATAACTTCTGCTATGTTTGTGGTGATGTGACTGTTGCATCACAAAAGCGCAGTATAACCCCTATGGTTAAGAAAGCCTATCACCTTTATTTTGGCTGCAAAATTGGAGATCAGGACAAGAGGTGGGCTCCACACATATGCTGCAACACTTGTGCAACAAATCTTCGCCAGTGGTCGAACAGGAAAAGGAAATCTATCCCTTTTGCAGTGCCAATGATTTGGAGAGAGCCAACAGATCATACCAGCAATTGTTACTTCTGCATGGTGCCTCCAGCTGGGAAAGGTGTGTCAAAGAAGAAAAAGTGGACTGTGCATTATCCAAACATTCCATCAGCTATACGCCCAATACCCCACGGAGAAGGACTGCCGGTTCCTGATGCACCAGAATCATTCTCACTTGAGTCAGACGAGGAAGAGGAAGAGGATGAAACTTCTGGTCCTGAACCATCAATGTCACAGGACCCACATTTTCTCCCATCCTCCTCCTCTGAACTACACATCATAACACAAGCTGAACTGAATGATCTTGTCAGGGATTTGGAACTATCCAAGAGTAAGGCAGAGCTGTTGGGCTCCAGACTACAGCAGTGGAATCTCCTGGCAGGTGATGTTAGAGTTTCCATGTTCCGTGACCGTCAAAAGGATCTTGTCCCATTCTTCTTCATGGAAGGTGATCTTGTAGCCTGCAACAACATCGATGGTGTGATGGCAGCCCTCAACATCGTTCACGATCCAGATGAGTGGAGACTCTTCATTGATTCATCGAAGACGAGTCTTAAAGCTGTTTTGCTGCATAATGGCAATGTTTTGCCATCAATTCCAGGTGGTCATGCAGTCCATATGAAGGAAACCTGTGACAACATGAAACAACTTTTGAGGTGCATAAACTATGACCAACATCAGTGGCAGCTTTGTGGCAATTTGAAGGTTGTTGCTCTCTTGCTTGGTCTGCAGACTGGATACACAAAGTACTGCTGTTTTCTCTGAGGATGGGATAGTCATGCAAGAGATTCCCACTACATCAAGAAAGACTGGCCACTCCGACAGTCATTGGAGCCTGGGAGGAAAAGTGTTCAGCATCCACCACTTGTTGAATCAAGGAAGATTTTGTTACCACCCTTACACATCAAACTGGGTCTGATGAAGAACTTTGTCAAGGCCATTGACAAAACACAAGCAGCTTTCAAGTACCTCCGTGGAAAATTTCCAAGGTTAAGTGAAGCTAAGATAAAGGAAGGTGTCTTTGTTGGTCCTCAGATTCGTGAACTTCTTCGAGATGATGCATTTGACCATGCACTGCGTGGCAAGGAAAAGACGGCATGGAAAGCCTTCCAGTCAGTGGCAATACATTTTCTCGGAAACAACAAGGCAGACAACTACAGGTTGTTGGTGGAAAACCTCCTCAAGGCATACAAAAGCCTTGGTTGCAACATGTCACTAAAGATACATTATTTGCACTCTCATCTAGATTTTTTTCCACTGAACTGCGGAGCAGTGAGCGACGAGCACGGCGAGCGATTTCACCAGGACATTGCTACAATGGAGAAACGCTATCAGGGCAAATGGAGCCCATCAATGCTTGCAGACTATTGCTGGACAGTGACAAGAGATGCTCCATTTAATGAATACAAGAGACAAGCCAAGAAG
>VOCN01042903.1:0-12512 GCA_007922305.1 Dermatemys mawii
AATAAATCATGTGGGAAAGAAAGCTACTGTCTTTAATAGTTAAAAGTAAGGAGGACCAACTAGGGGCAGAAGCCGAGCCTGTGTCATCCTGCTGGCGAACTCAAGGTCAGGGACTTGTCTCACATAAAGGTGCTGCAAGAGAACAAGCCACCCCTGCACCAAGAGGCATGGAAAGGCTGCTAAAGCCTGGAATTGAACCAGGAGTCTTCAGCCTAGCACTCGCCTAACTGAGCTACTTCGGCAGTTACATAGGATCTTTTGGGCCTGCTGCTTCTCAGTCTGAGATTATATTGTCAGCCATGACCACAAAAAGGACGTCATTGTGAAAGGCCCATGAAGACAAGACTCACTGTTCCCTGTCTTGCTCAGCTTGACTTGCATCCTCATCCCATTCCTGCCTTAGATCCCGGGTTGACCTGGTGGCGGAAGGGGTCTGGGGGCCAGTGGCGTGGGGAGGAAGATGAGCTGGACCCTGAGCTGGATTAGACCCTGGCAGGTAGAGTCTGTCCACCACTTTCCACCCCTGCCTGGGAAAATCCCCTCCTTTGTGCCCCAGGCCCTGCCCCCACTCCATCCCTTCCCCAAGCCCCCTCCCACCTCTTCCAGCCCCTGCTCCCCTTCTTTCCAACTTCCTCCCCATCCCCCAAGTAATTTCAGGAGCCTGTACTACGAGGTGATTAATACAGACGTGCACCAGGCAGGGTTTTTTGGAAGCTAAAGATTTGACGTTTCCATCCTACACCATTGTCAAGTGTTAGCAAACTAGGAGAAGGCAGAACAACCTTAGGTATGAGTAACTGAACCCCTCCCCCTGCAAACACATCGCTCCTATTCTGAAACCCTCTTGTTCCCTGCCATGCCAAACACCACTGAAGATCACCCACAGACCAGCATGCAGGACGGCTGCTTATGCTTTGTGGCCAACACCAGCAGATGGTAGGAAAGCAGGGATAGTCCCCCTGAGGCGGGGGGGGGGGGCTCTGACCGTTCCCACTCGAGGTGTCACTTTTTCAGTGAGGCAGGAGATTTGTCCCCTTTTCTCAAGCTGCTGAGAAGGCTTTTCTCAAGCTGCTGAGAAGCAGAGAAACACCCAGGCTCCAAGGGCACTATTTACATAGGGCCCTCAATACAGGGACAGGAGCACACTGGGAAGAGAAAAACTCCTCCACACGCTAGCCCATGCATCTGCCCATTTACTGTGGCAAGTCAGGAATGGCAACGGGTAGACTAAAGCACCTGGGGGCTCATGACACCCAAACCTTTATGACACCCAAAGCCCAACTCCTTCCTGGGGCTTTAGCTGAAGCCAGAACATCAGCCTGAGTGGCCAGGAAGAGGTTCCACAGCTGAAACAAGCAGGACTTTCAGCAGAAAGGTAAAACTCCACACACTGAACCACAAAGGGACTTAAACCCTCAATTACTTGATTCAAAGTCAAATGTCTTATCCATTAGGCCACATTACAAGAGTCTTTCTAACTGTTTCCTTGTAAAAGGCAGACACTGTGTTTCTTGGGTCAACTACTGACAGGGACAGAGACTCTCTTGGGAGAAGATGAGTTCCAGGGAGATGTGAAACTTAATTTCATGGAGCCAGGTGCAGAACTGTGGCAGGGAGGTTTAGGCAGAGGGAATTGGGGTGTAACGGAGGGACTGGCTGTCAAGGTGGGGAGATTCAGTCACCCAGAGGAACAAGAGGCAGGAGGAGGGGGAATTCTGCTTAGGTGAAGTAGCTTTGAAGAAAAAAGAGGTGGGGCTTCTGGGACTTTTTTTGCTTCTTTTGTCTGCCCTCTTGCACTTGTGGTGGTAGGGGTGAATTGTTTCAATAAACTAAGCTAGCTCCTTTAATAGAGCATAGTGCTTGTATTCTGAAGTGCCAGGGTTTAAGCCCTCGTCTTAGCAGGTGATTTTTAATCGGCTGTTCTTGACATGAATCCTGCTCATGTCCAGAGTCACACATGGAATGGTGAAGGATGGACTAGGGGAAGAAAACTTAATACCCCTCCCTATTAGTGAGGGTTTAAGAGGAAGCTGTAAGTGAGGCCAGGTTGGTTCAGCACTTGCCTAAGTCTCTGGGAAGGAATTTGGGGAGGTGTGGGCTGTTGGGGCAGGGGATTGGGATGCAGGCTCTGCAATGGAGTTTGGTTGCTTGGTGCAGGCTCTGGGCTGGTACAGGGGGTTTGGGGAGCAGGGGGGCTGAGTGGTGCAGGCTTTGGGTTTGGGGTGAAGGCTCTGGAAGGCAGTTTGGGGATGGGAGGGGGTCCAGTGAGAGGGGATCCATGCTTTGAGATGTACTTTGGTTCCAGGTGGGGGGTGCAGGCTCTAGAAGGGAGTTTGGGGATGGAGGGAGGTGTGAAAAGAAGGAGGGCTGCGGGCTCTGGAAGTGGGTTTTGGGATAGGAGGGGTGCGGGGGAAGGGGTGCAGGCTGTAGGAAGGTTTTGGGATAGGAGGGATTTGTTGGAAATGGGAGGGTTGCCGGCTCTGGGAGCAGGTTTTGTTGTGGGGTAAGGGGGAGGGGTGCAGGCTCTGGAAGGGCAGGAATCTCCAGCCATGTTGTTAAGTTCTAAGACCCTAAGCTATAACAGCCATCCTGATGAAGCAGCTGGACCAAAGACCTATCTCCAGTGGGCATCAGTCACTCAGCAGCAGGGAGAAAAAAAAGCATCCCTCCAGCTCACCTGGAGACAGAATTGCCCAGCACAAGGAGTTCTAGAACTTCATAGTAAAGAGTCTTCTGTCCAGGAGGTCCCACTGAGATTTGAAGTCAGATCACAGGATTCAGAGTCCTGCGTGCTAACCATTACACCATGGGACCTGCTGTGATTTTTTCCCCTTATAGCCCTGTGACTCTCAGCTGCTTGTCTTGCACTGCATTTACTGCTTCCCACCAGCAGCTTCCCCTTGCAGGATTCTCTCTCCTCTTCCCTTCACTATAGTCCTGCTCTAATGGACTCACGCATCCTGCCCTGAATCCACACATCCTCCAGCTTTGTTTCTGTTTCCTGCAGGCCTCAGAAATGTCTGGGGAAAGCCGCCCTTCCCTTCACTCTGTGTTCTACTCATATCATCTAGCTGCAGATTCATCTCCTAGAGGTCGTCCATCTGTTGCTTGATACGCTCATGCAGTCACATGTTGACTGACTCCACTGCCTGGATGGTGTTGTGGAAATCCCAAAGGCGGCACTGCAGGACTTGGCACCATTAGTTTCTTTAACATTGTGATGTTTGCCCAACTGTCAGAATAAAGCCTCCAACTCCTCCCACAGCGACTCTCACCAATCACCCTGATTGCCATAGAACGCTCCAATGCTTTCCCGTTCTGCCAACACTGCCAAGATGTACCCTCCGCCCCTTTAACTTACAAGCTGTGGGTCCTCAGCTTCCAATAGCCTCTGCCCTGGGTCAGGGAATTGCCCACATTGAGAACATGGTGAGAGCTGTGTGATCCAAACAGTCCATTGGCTCTATGGTGCCTTACGCTGTCCACGTCCTCTCTGTCACGTAACTCCAGTCAATGTGACTCCTGGCCTGCCCCGCAGAAAGGTGAACCCCATCTGCAGCTGGTGTGAGCTCGGGTCAGAGGAATAGGAGGCTACAGCCCCCCTCCACTGCTTCCACTACAGAGAAACAAGCCGACCTTCCTACAGACCCTGCACCAGGTAATGCTAATTGTAAAAACATTTCCTCTGACAATCGAGGAAATAGGACCAGAAGTCCTCAGTCTGGCTGACAGAATTAAAATCCCCCACCATCATCAAACACCGTGGGGTCCAGAGGAAGGGAACCAGTTCCTTCCATTGATCTTTCCTTTCACACCTTAACTGGGGACCACAAACACTAACGTAGCAGTAACCAGTGCCACGGAGCACCAAGTCCACTAGTAATGCCCTCACTGATCAGAGCTCCTCCAGCTTCTATACTCCCACTGGGAATGTGAAGAACAAGACTCCAACCCCATCATTCTTCCTTGGTCTGGAGGACCAAAGAGACGGGCCCTTCCTCCAATCACCCGCTGCCCATCGAGCTACCCTAAAGTCATTATGGTGCATTTCCTGAACTCTCACCCTGTCCAATTCCAGCTGCTGCAAGGCCCCCAAATCCCTGCCATGCTCCACGTGGCCACTTTCACAGATGTCCCTTCCCCAGGACTGCCCTCACTCAGCTGCACAGACTTTCACAGATGTCCCTCACCCCATTCCTGCCTTAGATCCCAGCTTGACCTGGTGGCAGAAGTAGACTGGGGAGCCTGTGGCATGGGGAACAAGTTGAATTGGACCCTGAGCTAGACTAGACCCTGACAGCTCAACTTCCTCCCTGTGCCACTGGCCCCCAATTCCCTTCTGCCTCCCTTCTCTTCATGTCATTATAATTTGAACAGCAAAGGAATCTGCAGGAGAAAAAACGGACCCAAAACTTTCTTTCCTCATCATGTGTGGACATCAGATAAACGTCTCACACAGCTGGAATCAGAACGCTAAAGGCCAGGGGATGAGACATGCAGATTTCCCAGCATTCTCTCTTTCTCAGATGACACAAAGAAGGGTGCTGCAGCTCCATCTATTCTAGCTCCTTGTGCAGTTCCATCATGAACAAGCTAGTGGCTTGGAGACATTTCTCATCTCCTTCCATTGATAGTGTGGCAAGGAAACAACAGAAGACACAATCCATTACTATGTTGGGTGAAAATCAAACTTAAGTGAACTGCTTGGAAAGCAGCTATGCTCACCAATATACCATCCACACCTTTTCTCTCTGCTCTGGGGGTAGTAAGGAAGGTGACACATGACTCTGGAGCTAGTACAGGGGTGGGCAAACTACGGCCTGTGGGCCACGTCCGGCCTGCGAGACCGTCCCATCCGGCCCTCAGCGGGAAGCTATGCCCCCATCCCGAGCCATGCCACAGGGGCAGCCCTGGCCTCTCCCACGGAGCCGCACCTCAGGGGCAGTGCTCTGGGGGCCGGGGCTGTGCACTTGCCCCTCCCCCATAGCCGTGCCATGTGGGGAGCACTCTGGGGCCAGGACTGTGCACTCTCCCTCTCCTCCAGAGCTACTCTGCGTGGGTAGAGCTCTGGGGGGCCAGGGCTGCATGCTCCCCCCCCACAGCAGCTATGGTAAAGGAGTATGGGGGGGTTCCAGGGTGGTGGTGTGGGCTTTTGAGGGGGAAGTCAGGGAGTAGGGTGGGTTGGTTGGGGTGGGATTCTGGGCTGGTTAGGGGTGGGAAGGTGGATATGGGTTGTGGCAGTCACGGGACAGGGAGCAGGGGAATTGGGTGGGGAGTGGGATTTTGGGGGGTGCTAAGGGGTCTGTGGAAGGGGCAGTCAGGGGACAAGGTGCAGGGGTTGGATGGGTCAGGGATTCTCAGGGGGCAGTCAGGGGGCGGGAAGTGGATGGGGGCCAGATTGGGGGCGGGGCCTTACCTTCGTGGCCCTCGATATAATTTCGCAAACCCGATGTGGCCCTCGGGCCGAAAAGTTTGCCCACCCCTGAGCTAGTAAGGAATGTGGATCAACTGGAGGCTGCCTGACATCTGGGAGCAGAGTTTCCATCCCAGTGACTGAAATGGGGCTAAGGTGCAAACAGATCTCACCGGGAGGAGACCCCACTCCCAACGCCCCTGAAGGGGGGAACTGAAGCTCAACTTCAGTCATAGAAAACTCTTCCCTGAGAAGGAAGGGGAAGCCAAGGTTTGTGTTTGTTCCTGCTGCATACAGAGGGGCTGGGCTGAGTCCAGCCCCCAGACTCCAGGAGGGTTTGACTTGCAGCAGGGAGATGAGTTTTTGACAGAGATGGATGCCTTGTCTTACAGGCTTGTTTTTTCTGTCCCCTTCTAGTCACTCTTTGGCACAGGGATGCAGCCCTCACTTCTGGGCCTCTCCTGAGGAAATAACATTTCTGTGCCAAATACCAAAGCTTTCAACAGAAAGGAGGAAAAGGAAAAAGCCACAGGATGGGAGCAGGACATAAGGAATGAAACACAAGATGCTTCTCCCATGTGCATTGACTTTGAACCTTCTCCCATTGGCTTCAGCCCCCGGGTCCCAGCCGCACAAACTGGGCGGATTCTAGCCGCACAAACTGGGTGGGTTCCAGCCACAGAAGATCCCTTCACCCTGGACTGAGGGAGCGGGGGAGGGGGAGTGCTGCTCTGCGGGGATGGACTTGCACGCTTGGGATGTTAGTGCAAAAAATCCCCGTGAGCTGAGTAAAGGGCAGAGATCTGCACTGAGCCTGCCCTGAGTGAGGGGGTCCCCCAAACTGAACCCCACTCACTAGCCAGGTGTCACCCTCTGCCTGGGGAAAAGGTGACACATCCCCACGTCCCAGCTCTGCATGGGCAGAGAGCCAATGGGAACGTTTGTTAAAAGGCAAAGAGAATCAAGCTGGAGTTTGGGAAAAATCCAAAACCACATTCAAAGCTACAATCAACAGCAAAACCTCCATCCCAGAGCACGCTGGGCAGGGTCCTTCATCTCATTTTCCCACCTTGTGGGGTGACAGGCCAATCCAATGTCCCTTTAACAGACTCTGCACTCTCCTTCCACTGAAACCCTCCCTCCTTGGGCAGGAAAGACCCCAGGGTGGGGGAGGAGAAGGCCTTGAGTGATACCTCAGCTTCTGCTGCCCCCACTCCCTCCCCTGGCTCTCAGTTTGCTCTAGTCACTCTGTGTTGCTGCTCCATGGCATTGTCCTTCCCCCTCCTGCTGAGAGCTCCTGTATCGCCCCTTCATCTGCCGTCACCTGCCTGTCTCCTGCAGCCTCTGCACGGCCACGTAGTGGGGGAACCTCGCTACAAGTGCAGACTAGGCAGCCTCTTTAATTGCACCACCGTGGGTGGGATGTGAATCACCAGTTGGGGGAGGCTAATCCCCTGCCCTGCCCCTTCCAACCGAGATCCCGCCCCTTCTGCAAACCCTACTGGAGCCCAGAACCCTCCTCAACAAATGGCCATCTCCTGCACCAGGCTAGTGCCCAACCCCATCGCTCCTCCAGTCTCTCTCCCAGCCCCAGAGTAGGCTGCATGGCCGCAGACATGCTAGAACTACAACAGTGGGTGGACGGGTTTGGAGCTGCCATTGACTCGTGTGGCTCTGAGTCCGTCAGCGCAGGCAGGGCAGGCTGCGGACGTGACTCAGGCTTGGGCAGCCTGGCCGCACCTCCCTGACGATCCATGAATGGAAAATTGAAATAGAAAGTGGAGAAAGTCGAAGTGTTTGTGAAAATGTTCATGGTTTTTAAAGCCACCTCTTGGGTGCGTGAACCCTGATCCAGGGACATTCGAGCCAGACTGGACACCTGGAGGGAACATCCAGGTGAGAGACAAAATTTCCCTCTTCCCCAGCAGCAGGCTCAGCAAAGCCAGCGTTACATCAGCTGGCAGGGCCCATGTCCAGGATGGGTCGGGTCCATTTCCAGAACCTCAGAGACAGCCTGGCCGGAGGCTCTGTAGGACTGACACGCTGTAGACCTGAGTGTAAGAAATGAAAAGGGAGGGACACTGAACAAGTCAGCACAAACCACTGCTTTTCACTGCGTGGGGTTGTAAAAATGAACAAAAATCCTCAACATTTTACTTCTGGGTTCAGATTTCCACTCTAAACCACAAAGGTTTCTTGAGCAATTAAAAAGACCTCCCACAAATGTAGCTGGAATATTCAGTCCAAGTCTGCTCTGCTCACAGGAAATCAGCCCTTCCTGTTCCCCCAGGAAGACTCTCTGTAGGTCTGACTATGTGAGTGTCTCTCCTGAAGTCAGGCTCTGTCAGAGAATGGTTTCTCTGGCATGACACATGCTTTGGTTCACACCCTGTGGTTCTCCAGGGCCCTGCCTGCTGGGTTCACCCTGGACAGGCTGAACATCTCCCCTGGGCCATGGGTGGTGAGTTTTATGGGCCTGGAGTGCCTGGGCACCAGGAATATTCCCAGCCCATGGCATGGCTCCAGCACTGTCTGAGCCCAGGTCTCTCCACTTGGCTGTCGGCCCTACCCTGCTGTCCCTGCATGGGGTGCATCTGTGTCCACGTGTGCTGCTCCCACCCCAAACACCCTGTGGCCAATGAGAAGCTGCAGGGGTGGTGCTGGGGGTAGCAGTGTGCAGAGACCCCATGGCCCATCTTGCTTAGGAGCCCCACGTAAGCACCGCACCCCCACCCTTTTCCCACACTCTTTCCAACCCACAAACTCCCTCCCAGAACCTTCACCCTGCAAGCTTTCTGCCCCCCAGTCACTTGCCCAGCCCAGGGCCTGCACCCCTGACTCTCCCACACAAACCCAAACTCCCTCCTGGAGCCTTAGGCAGGTGTATGGGGTGGTGGAGTTTGGGGGTCCAGGCACTGAGCACCACAAAAATTTCTACAAACCAACCTTATTTGGCTTGAGGCTCTGAGCAAGTCTCAAAAAGAGAGAGAGTAGCATGTGCTTATCAGTATGCCTGGATGGGCTTGAACCACCATCCTTTTGATTAATAGCTAAACACACTGACCCATTGTGCCACAGAGACACATAAATGCAGTTGTGCTGTTACTAAGTCTGCCGCCTAGCACTGTGTGTATCAGTCTGCTGGCGCTGGCACTCGCAAGGTCCTACCTCGAATGCTGGATGCTCAGTGCTACATTTAAAAAAAGCCAGCAGAGTGGCGCAGCGGAAGCGTGCTGGGCCCATAACCCAGAGGTCGATGGATCGAAACCATCCTCTGCTAGGCATGTGTTTGCTTCTTTTCCCCTCGGGGACTTCAAGTGAGACAGTGACCAGCAAGAACCTTGCCCATTCACTTGCCACCCAAATACCCCCTTTTATGTGCCTTACAGAAATAGCTGCATCTCCTGTCACAATGGCAACTGAGCAGGTCACTCACAGAGCTGAGCACCACCTGTGGGTTCACCTGTTGGATGGAAGAGTGTGGGGGCCACAACACAAAAACCTTTCTCCAAGGAGCTACGCCGGGGACTCGGGCTTAATCCAGGTGCAAAAACTTCAGCTGGGCACTGCTGCCTCAGGGAGGGACAGGAGGCACTGACCAATCACAGGCCTCTTGCCTTCAGCCCAGGCAGCCAGGAGCTCCCTGGCAATCCAATTCCTTTATCACCTCTTGCCTTATGGGCTAAGCTCTTGATACTCTGCTGGTCACTGTCTCACTTGAAGTCCCAGAGGGGAAAGAAAGCAGGCAGAAAGAAGGCAGGTTGCAAACGGGGACCTTTGAGGCTCAGAGCTGGTCTTGAGGAGAAAAGAAGTAGCTCAGGTTTAGCACCTTCCCTGGGCAGGCTCAAACCACCATTTTCTTGATTAACAGCCAAACACGCTCACCCATTGCACCGCACAAACACACTTCCTTTTACCAACACAGCTGCCTAGCAATCTGCCATCTCACACAGCATGTTGGGGTGCGGGAGCAGGTGAAGGGTGTAGGCTGGGAGGGAATCTGGGTGCATGAGGGGGCTCTGGGCTGGGGCAGAGTGTTGGGGTGCAGGAGGGAGTGAGGGGTGGAGGCTCTGGAGGGGAATTTGGGTCAAGAAGGAGTTTCAGAGCTGGGGCAGAGTACTGGGGTGAGGGACGGGGTGAGGAGTCTGGGAGGCAGCTCTGGGCTGGGGTTTGGGGTGCAGTCACTGGTTGAGAGGCGCTTACCACAGGCAATTTCTGGTCAGTGGCTGGCTGCTGGCACATCTGTGCGTGCTGCCCCAGGGAGGGAGGGGCAGAGAGTCTCTGTGTGCTGCCTGCACCTCCAAGTGCCAACCCTACAGCTCCCATTGGCTGGTTTCCAGCCAAGGGAGCTCCAGGGATCATTCTTACACGCGGCCACTTCCTGGATACTAACAGGAAATGCAAAGTACTAATCACTATATGATCACAGTGGCTGGTGGGAGCAGCACATGTTTGACCCCTCTGTCAACTCAGCTCTGGTTTTCTCTGCACAGAGAGCCAGATAGCTCAAGAGCTGCAAGTTTTGAGGGAAATGGGGAACATCTGTACTTTGGAATCTTTAGGTCTTGTCTTGGAACATCAAGTGGAACAGTTGCAAGTTTGCTCTTGAGGAAGGCACCATGGCTTAGTTGGCTAAAGCCCCTGTCCAGTAAACAGGAGATCCTGGGTTCAAATCCTAGTGGTGCCTTGTTGTAGGGCTTTTGTGTCCTCTCATCACATTTTCCTGTGTCTTTCTAGGAAACCAAAGCGACCTCCCTTGGCAATCCAAGTAATTGCTTGCTAAAGAAAAGGCTTCTTTGAAGAGGAGCACTAGAAATAATCAATTCACAAGCCTGGAGTTGATGAAAAGACTGTTGGGATTGGCTTTGACATAGTGGTTACTTTGACTCAATTGCCGTGACACAAGATCCAGTTCCACATGCCCTTGTGATTCGCTGGGGACATCTACACACACAGATCCTGATAGCGCAATCTCTGCAGCTCCTGCAGGAACTGGAGAGTTACTCTCCGGTCACCTTCCTTTTGACTGGCGTTGATGAAAAATGGAGCAATTAGGAGAAAAGTCCCAGACAGCGGCACCATAGCTAAGCTGGCCAACACAGATGCCAGGTACAGTACAGGTTAGCAGTGTAGCTCCCAGTGGTGCCTTTCTGAACATGTCTGTTCTTCCCATCTTTTGAGGAGACAGAGAAGACTGCCTTTGCCTAGCAATGCAAATGCTTGCAAAAGAAACCAGTTGTTTTTTCTGACAAGTGTTGGAAGGAGGCACCTAAGAAATTTGGAGACAAGGAAAAGGTCACTGTAATTCAACATCCATCTGTGAGTCCACAACACAGAGCACTAAGCAATGTACGAGCACAGTTGCTGACTGAAGAGACTTTTCCAAAGGCATTTTCCACTAGCAGGGTCCTCTCTGTTCACAGGATTCCAAACAGTTTGATGTCTCGAGATCACTATTTTGGCATGTCTCTATCTCGGTCTCAGTGAACAGCTGCCGTGGTTGTTGAAAGTCTGTGATGGGATCTACGGTCTGCAACCTGAACTGTGGGACTGTTGAGCTCTGTGTCACACCACCTGGCCTCCCTCTCACACTGTGATGCTGTGACAAGCTGTGAATCTCTGACAGATATTGCACTTATACAGAGATCTACAGGTAAGGACACACCCAACTGAGTTACATGAATGCTTCGCCTAGTCACTCATAAAACTAATGCTAGAGCGCCTCCAGCCAGTTCGCTCCAGCTCTGCAGCCTTGCACCTGTACACTATACCATCTTTCCCTCGTGAGAAGCCTGAGCAGTGTGAGTTTATTACCCAGTCCACCCCTGCCTCATTGGGAATAATAGATGCTTCAGCCTTGTAATGGAGCTGAGATTTCCCAAGGACTTCAAGCAAAGTTCACTATTTTAAGTACAGCATCAAATACATTGATGAACTCCAGAAAGATGGATTTTTAAAGATTATAAGTGGCAGGCATACAAGATCAGAGTAAGTTACCATAGAAAATAAAATATAATTGCACAATCTAAACTTTACACCTTATTGCACAAGGCACTAGTTAGGTCAAGCAATTTTCTCACCCCACTGGATGTTACCATCTTTAATACAGTGAATTCTGACTGAAACCTGCCTGCCGTCTCCTCAGATGACCTTCGTTTTCTCAGGTTTCCTGCCGCTTGCAGGGTAGGTGGAGGTGGGGTGAAGAAAGCCAAAAACTTGCTGCCACAATCTTCTATTTTCTTTCCTAAGATCATGTGCTTAGAAAACACTTGCCCAGGTATGTCCGGGTATGTTTTGCTAGGTCACTAGGTTGGGGATTCCCCCTGGTGTGGTCTTGTGCAACTGAGTCATAGACTTGAGCAGTCCCCATAGTGCGGTGCTTGGGCATCTGTCATTGAATTGCAAATCCCTTCATTATACCTCCCTGCTGGTTAATGGTCATTGAACATCCTCCTGGGCATGGGGTCTTTTGAATGCTACTAGCAAACGTACAGCATATTTCAGTAACAGCCAGACAGTAAAATGCATCACTTCATACACGATAATGATGTCCATTTTTGGATGGAGTGAAGGGTTTCAGCGGATCATGACTTTTCATATGACAACTTACCTGGAATGCTTTTATGAACTATCACAACCATATATGAATGATGAACATGTGGGCTACAGGGGGCTATTTTAAGGTCCATCATGTCACAAAAGCCTCTAGAGAGTGGCCTTTTGGAAGACCTGGCTGAAGAGCCTTTCTAGTAATGGATTTAACATTAGAAGCCATGTTAGTCTATATACATAAATAAGACAAAGAAGACTTGTGGCACCTTAGAGACTAACCAGTTTATTTCAGCATAAGCTTTTGTGGGCTATAGCCCACTTCATTGGATGCATAGAATGGAACAGAAGTAAAATGTATTTATATACATAGAAAGCAAAAAAAAAAAAGTTGTACATTAGCATACCAATTCTAAGAGGCTGTTTCATTTGCATGGGCCATTATCAGCAGAAGAAAAAAAACCTTCTGAAGTAGAACTCTGTGCCTGACAGGATATGAGAAGTATTGGAGGTAAATTAACTAGGGAAATGCAATCAATTAGTGTAATGA
>VOCN01042909.1:0-10075 GCA_007922305.1 Dermatemys mawii
TCGCGGGGCGGCGACGGGCGTGGACTCGCGGGGCGGCGACGGGCGTGCAGATCCATGCACAGCGGAGCAGTGGACCCGTGCGGGCAGGCCGGGAACCCTGCGCCTGGTGGCGGCTTTGCTGGTTCCTGCCGTTCCCAGGGGGTCGGTGAGAACCAGGCAGCTCCAGCTTCACCGGGCTGCAGCGGCCCCCAGCACAGGCCCCACAGGGACAGCCACTGGCTGTGACTAGCGTCCAGCTGCCAGCGAGGGCCCGTGGCTGTGAGTCACCGCAGCTGCCAGGCCCCGCCCTGGGGCTGAGCCGCGCCCCGGCAGCCGGGCAAAGGGTGTGAGTGACTCAGCCTCCAAAACGCTGGCCCTGCGGCTGCAGCTCCCCCCCAGCAGTGCCAGGGCCAGCAGAGCCCAGCAGGCCCCAGAGCTCACGGGAGCCCGGGCCGCGCCCCGGCTGGAGGGCAGGAGGCTCCCCTGCCAGGGAGCAGCTGAGGCTGGGCCGGGGGGAGGGAGAAGCAAGGAGCCCCCAGGTCTCACCCCACTCCGGAGCAGCGCCCCCCTCAGCCCTGCCCCACAGCACTGCCGCAGGGCCTCTCGGCCCAACCCCTGGCTGCCAGCTCTGGAGAAGGGAGCTGGGCCCTGCCACACGGGAGCCAGCGAGAGAGAGAGAGAGAGAGAGAGAGCGAGCGCGCTCCAGCCCTGGCCTTTCCCAGCAGGGGGCGCTGGGGGCTGGGATGGGGCAGAAGCTGGCTGTGGGGGGCAGGGCACGAGCCAGGGGTGGGCGGAGCCAGGCTCACCTGGAAGTGGAGGATGATGGTCCAGATGAGGCCCAGCGTGAGCTTGGGGTTGCCGTCGGCGATGTCATCGTTGCGGATGTTCACCAGCTTCACCTGCCGACCCCCAGAGCCGCGGTTACGTCGGGGGGCCCACGGGCTCCTCAGACAGCAGGTCTGGGGCTTGCCCTTCCCCCGGCCCCCGGGAGACCCCCCGCATCTCAGCAGGGTGAAACCTGTCCTACCTCCCCTTCTGGGGAGACCCCCCCCACCTCAGCAGGGGCAGGGCCTGCCCCTCCCACAGCCCCAGGGAGATGCCCCCCATCTCAGCAGGGGCAGGGTCTGCCCCTCCCACAGCCCCAGGGAGACGCCCTCCATCTCAGCAGGGGCAGGGCCTGCCCCCGCACACACACACACACTCACCTGCCGGTGTTTCAGGTAATCCAGGGCGATCTGCACATTCTGCAGCTTGTGGAAGCGCATTCGCCCCTTCTCGCGGGGCTGCAGAGACAGACGAGCAGGAGGGTGAGGGGCTGAGCCGGGACGCCAGGGTCGCCCCCCCCCCCCCCCCCCCCGGCCCCGAAAAACCCCTCCCCCGCACCCCGCCTCCCACGCAGGGCGGGGAACCGCTGCCAACCTGCAGAGCCAGGACTCCGGGAGAAGTGGGGGCCAGTCAGCAGGTGCCAGGATCACTCCCCCCATGGGTGCAGCTCAGGGCGCCTCCTGGCCAGGCCTAGCCCGAACTGGCCCCTCTGCCAGGCGCCCAGCAGGCCGGGGGCTGCTCATCACCCCGAGGGGCTGCAGAGGGCTCCGTCAGGGATGGCAGAGCCCCCCAGGGACTGAGGGACAGAGTCAATGGGGCAGCCCCGTTCCCCGCACTACCCCCCAGCCCCAGGGCCCTACCCTTCGACCGCTGGGCCTCGGGAGCCCATTGCTAGAGGGGACTTGGGGCCCGGCTCTCTGGGGTCAGAGAAGAATCACACCCAGGGCATCCCCGGCTGCCCTCCACTTCTCCCCTGCCCGAGGCTGCAGAGCGCGGGGGGCTGGGGCCGAGGGGCTCAGGTCGGGACCAGGGCTCACGGCGCAGGCAGGGCTAGCCCGGAGCTTGCAAATCATGCGGCCAGAGGACAGGCGCTGCTGGGCTCCGCGCCCCCGGCAGCTAGGAACCGGGTTCCCACCAGGCCCCAGAGCCAGCTGCCCCCAGCTCAGCTCGCCTGGTCACCCCTCTCCCGCTGCCTCGCCCCGTGCTGCAGGGTCAAGGGCAGTGCCAGGAGAGGGGGTTCATCCCAGCCGGACGAGCTGGAACAGGAGGCTCCTGGCAGCTGTGGGGCGCGGAGCCTGAAGGAAGGGGCAGCGCAGGGGGTGTGGGGCTGGACCCGGAAATCCACAGCCACTAGCCACTCCCACGGGAGGTTGGAGGAAACGGGCTGAACGAAACAATAGCGAGGAAAGAGCTGAGCACGGCTGGGCTGCGGCTCCGAGCTTCCTCCAGGGCACCTGGAAACAGCTGGCCAGCCCTGCCCCACGGCCAGCCCTGCCCCACGGTCAGCTCCCACCAGCTCTGGCGCAGGCCAGGGCCCAGCTCTGCCTTCTTGCACCCTCCCCACATGCCTGGGGGCAGCGAGAGCTCCGGAGCCCTAGATGGCAGCCCAGGGAAACAGCCCCTGTGTGGTGAGCCCCAGGGGTGGTGCCATGCCACACGCGGCACATGGCGCTCCGAGACGCCCGCCCCTCACTGAGCCCACAAGGGGCGCGCAGGACAGCGCAGGGGATCTGGGCACGGCCAGGAGGGACCATGCACGACTGTGGGGGCACTGCGGTCATGCCAACAGAGGGGAGAACCCCCTGCCCCCAAGCTGGGGCACTGGGGCCTACACTGCATGCTGGGGAGAGCGCCCCCTGCTTTGCCCACCCCGCCCCCCGCCCCACAGCGCCCCCTAGGCCCTGCGCTGACTGCTGGGGAGAGCGCCCCCTGCTGCCCCCACCCCGTCCCTGCAGCACTCTCAACCCAGCCCAAGCAAATTCCAGCCGGCCTCTGCCCCGCCTGCGGCTCCCGCAGCCCCCCGCAGTGCGCCCTGGGGGCGCTGCTGGCTCTGAGAGGTCTCTGCCCCCCACAGGCGCGGTCCCAGCCTGCTCCTGCATTGCATGGCCCACAGGAGCTCGGCAGGCCCCATAGCGGGACCCTTCCCCCATGCCGTGCCCACACTGCGGCTGCACCCTGATGCCCGGCCCAACCCCGGGCACCAGGGCACGGACGGGAGCCTCCCGCCACACTCGTCACACCAGCCCAGCCAATCGCAGGCGAGCGGCGGGTTTAGCAAAGCTCTGATTGGCTGGGCTTGCCCTGCTGTCATTTCTCCCCTGGCTCCCCAGCCAATCGGAGGTGCCGGGCCGGGCAGGGCGGTGCGGAGAGCAAAGGCAGAACCACTCACCAACCGCACGCTCCTGATCACGTCTCGCTCCCTCGGCTAGCCAGCAAGAGCAGTGCAAAGAAAGGAGGCAAAGGCCAGAGGGCAGAGGTCAGGGGTTAGAGGTCAGCAGACAGGTACAAAGAAGCAGAAAGTTCAGTGTGGCAAAGTAACGTTAATGTGTTCAAAGCCCACGATGCACCGGGGGGTCGGGACGGGGGTGTGGGGGCGAGTCTCAGGGCGGGGTGAGGCCAGGACCTGGGCCGGGGGAGCCCCACGGGGCAAGGGGGGGCCTAGGAACTGGACCGATTTCCCTAATAGCTACAGCAAGCAAGAGGGTCCACTAAGTTGAGAGGTCAGGGGTCAAAGGGCATGCAGGGTCAGCAGGCAGGTGTGCCAGGGAAGCGGGGGTCACGTCCATCCTCCAGCGGGGAGGGGGTGCTGGGCCGGGCCAGGGGCCCAGCCTATGGGTCGGGGATGTGACATGGGGGGAAAGAGGAGGGTGGGGCTGCGAGGAGCAGCCCAGAGCAGACACTCGCCCTGAGACCCTCTCCCCTCCCCCGGGACCGGAACAGATGCTGCTCTTTGCCCCCCGACCCCGCCGGGCCGGGGCTCCCTGAGCTGGGCAGGGCGGGTGCCGGACGGGAGAGGAGGGAGCCAGCAGAGAGGCAGGTGTGCGGAAGCTGCAGTCTGAAGCCGGCAGCACCACCTACCAGGGTGTCCCCCGAGAGCACCTCCAGCAGGGAGATGAGGTTGTGCCCATCCCGCAGGTCCTCGTACAGGTCGCTGACATGGCGCTGAGCCTGCGGAGACGGAAAGGAGCCGTTAACGGGGCAAAGCGAATGCCAGCCAGAGCCCCGGGCCGGGCCCTGAGCCCGGCGGGCTGCAGGCCAGCTGACAAGGCGCAGTTCGGCTCCTTCCCCAGAGAACACCATGGAAAGGCTCAAACGAAAGCCACGGTCACACCGGGCATCACGGTCACTGCAAACTGCACGCGTGCCATGCAAGGCGGCGTGGTGCCGAACCAGAGCACCGTGGTCCAGAGGAGACCCGAGGCCTCCAGCCAGGAGACGAGGCAGCGCCGGGCGTCAGCATGGTAAACGCAACACCCAGTGAAGTCAAGTGTTAGCCGAGAGGGGGACAACACCAGGAAAGGAGCAACGGGAACACACCACCCCAGGGTTAGTTATCCTGTCGAGGGGAAACCCAGTGAGCTCAGGGGGCTCTAGACAGCAGAGACCCCCCGGTGCCCTGCCCTAGGAAGCAATGGAGAGTGTCGGGAAAGGGGGGTTCAGCCTGCCATGGGTGAGAACCCGGGAGAGAACGCGGGGAGAGAACATTCGGGAGCGGGACGGGAACGGCTAGCAAAGTGCAGGCTCCAGAAAACGGGCTATGATTCGATTTGCATCCACCATCTTCCCAGGATCCTCCTGCCTGTCACCGGGGTATCTGGTCTTTTCCTGGGGGCCCAGCCGGGCGCTGGCGCCAGGCTGAATCTTGCAGTGAGTGGGTGTGTTCTGGTCCTTGGGACCAGCGGGGCTGGGCACTTGGGGTTGGCATGTGCCTATCACTAGCCTGTGTGGAGCTAGCGGGGTCTGCGGGGCCTGGCCAGGCTGCTCTCCTTCCCCGCCACACTGATCCTGGCAGGGCCAGGCTGGGGCCGGAGCCCAGGAGCTCTGATGCCTGCGCCTGGCTCTGGGCGCTATTGCGCTGCCCCTATGCCCTGCCCCCCACCCCAGCCCATGGCCCTGCCTGGGGAGCAGCGAGGGCAGACAGGAGCCATGCGCGGTGCTGTCGGTCATGTCGTGCACAAGACGGGAGGCACCTACCTCTGCTCGCCAGTGCTGCCATGGGAGGGAGAGAGAGAGAGGGGGGTTAGGAGCAGAGAGATGGGGCAGACTCAGCGCTCAGCTCCCCAGGCACCGCGTGGGGACCCCCGCCTGGCCTGCTGCCACTGCTCCAGCCAGCTGCCCACGCCCCGGGTCCACGAGCACAACAGGGATCCTGCCTCTCCCCCGCAGACGCTCCACTCCGGGCAGTGCCCCTGCAGCCCCTCGGCTTGGGAGATCCCGGCCCAGCACTCACCCCCTGTGGGGAGCAGGCCCCAGGGAGCCATAGGGAGCCCAGCCAAAGCAGAGAGAGCCCCTCCCCGCACAGGGGGACTCCCCACGGCGGACCTGCCAAGCTGCACCGTGCCGCCCCCTGCACCGAGCAGGGGCTCCCTACGCCAGCCTCACGGCAACATGAGTCAGGCCAGGGAGCCCCCACGACCCCAGCCCCACAGCCTGCAGTGCAGCCAGCCTGGCCCCATGTCCTGCCCCCACGGGCTGCCCTGCGCTCCACCTGCGCAGTTAGCCAGGGCTGGCTGTGCCGGTTTGGGGTGTGCTAGATGTTTCCTTGCCAGGACAGGCCCTGCCCCCAGGAGCTGAGTGCACTGAGTGCGGGGGCAGGGATTACAGGCCTGGCATAGGGCCGGCACAGGCGGGCACGCGAGCGTGTGCGTGGCCAGACACGCGTGTGGGGGCAGGGCAGGCAGGTTCCGGCACGTGCTGCTCTCTGGAGCCAGGCCTGGCTGGGGATGGCAGAGCGAAGGCTGGCGTTGAGAGGCAGTGTGTCCCTGCGCTGTGTGGGGCCGGGGCCATGCCCCACGCTCAGGCAGGCACTAGTGGTTACAGGTGGGGCCGGGGCTGTGTCCCCACGCTCGCTGGGCACTACAGGGTACACGCAGGGCCGGCACTACAGGGTACACGCAGGGCCGGGGCCGTGCCCCCTCACTCGGCTGGTCATTAGTGGTTACACGCTCGGCCGGGCACTACTGGTTACAGGTGGGGCCGGGGCCATGTCCTCACGCTCGGCCGGACACTAGTGGTTACACGCTCGGCCGGGCACTGCTGGTTACAGGTGGGGCCGGGGCCGTGTCCCCATGCTCGGCCGGGCACTACTGGGTACACGCAGGGCCGGGCACTAGTGGTTACACGCGGGGTCGAGTACTACTGGTTACACGTTTGTCCGGGCACTACTGGGTACACGCTCGGCCGGGCACCAGTGGTTACACATGGGGCCAGAGCCGTGTCCCTGCACTTGGCCGGCCTGGGCGTTAACAGTTAGACAGGGGGCCCTGGCTGTGTCCCCGCACTGCAGCAACCTGGGGAACTCCCTGCTACAAGCTGCCAGCAAGCTCCAGGGCAGAGCAGTGATGGGACTCATGAGAAGAGCCCAAAGTTACAACCGAAGGGGCTCCAGTCCCTCCTGTCCAGGGCGAGGGGGCTGCCCCATCAGCCCTGCACTCCCTGCTGCAGGCTGCCAGTCCCATCAGGCGGGAGGCAGGGCCTGGGCAGATCCTGGCAGGCACTGCCCCTCTTCCCCGGGCCCATGGGCAGGGCCTGGTGGAATTGCTGCGGGGCCAGAGCCGATTTTCCACAGTGGAAGACAGAAGGGCCCAGTTTTTGGCAGCGCCTGGCTGCGGCGGGGGTGGGGGGAGCAGGCGCCGGGTCCCAGGACGCTGAAATCCAGCCGAGACTTTCCCTTCCCGCGGGGCCGAGCACAGTGGGCCATTCAGAGCCGGCCGTGCTCAGCCCGGCCCGGGGGAGGGGAGCCAGCCAGCTCTGCCGGGCATGGGCACGGGCTGCCTGAGGGCACAGGGCAGAGCCGCTCCAGCAGGGCTAGGGAGACTCCGGGCTTGCTCCCCAGTCCCCTGCCCGGCTCCGGCAGGCGCGCCTTCAACCTGCCTGGTCAGAGCTCACCAGCTTCCCACTGCTCGGGCACCCAGCGCTTGGCTCCTGCCTGCCCCCTGCCCGGGACCCCTTCTCCCTCCGGCGTGGGCCCACCTGGAGCAGAGCGGAGCCGGCGCCGGAGGTGGATGTTCCTGCCCGTGGGAGCTGGGCACCGCCCTCACATACCAAGGCACGTCCTGCTCCCCGCGCTCCTGCCCGGGCGGTACCAATCGGTGCCCGGCGGCCTCATGCTGCACTGTCTGTTCTCACGCCCCGGGGGGCCGGCAGACGTGTCTAGGGCAGCCCAGGCGCCTCCACCCCCTGCCCAGCCCGGCGTCTCGGGGCTCCCACCCAGCACAGACAGGCCCGGCCCCTCACTTACTCTGGGGCTCCCACATGGCAGAGTCTGGTCCCCCAGCCCCAGGTCACACAAGGGGAGGTGTGTGGTGCCCTCCATGTGCCCCTCTCCATCCCGGCTCCAGCATCCCACACCCCCCAGGGCAGAGCTAAGCTGGGCCAGAGCAGCTGTGAAGGGGGGGCACAGCGGGTAGCGTGGTCAGACACGGGACACCCAGGCAGCCACCAGCTGCAAGAGGCTAGGGCCCCCCAGGGGCTCGGCTCCCCTCCAAGGGGGGGATTGGGGAGTGCTGGCCCTTCCACAATGCCCCCTCCCCACCAGGGAGAGTCCCAGCTCCACTGACCAGGGGTGAGTTGCCACCTGGGCTGCTGGGCCTGAAAGCAATGCAGTGACCCTTCCCGCAGCCGGCACCTTGCCTGCCCTCCAGTAGGAGCCACCTAACCTGTGGAACTCACCGCCGCAGGATAACCCGGCCCTGCCTGTTAACAGTGAGGGACCTGACCAGCCTTGGGCAGTCACCCTGCTGCCCTGCCCTTCACAGAGAGGCCCCACCCCTGCCCGGTCCCGGGGGACACCCGTACCTTGTTGAGGTGCTTGTTGACCCATTTGGTGAAGGTTTTCTTCTGGACCCGGTCTCGCTCATCTGCAAGAGAGGAGACCAGGAGGGTTAGTGGGGGGGGGGGCACGGGGGGCTTATGGAATCTGGGGGGGCACGGGGGGCTTGCAGAATCCAGGAGGGAAGAGTGGGACAGCCCCTCCCCCCGCCCCTCCCCCGGCCAGCAGAGGGATGAGCAAGATCCCAAGATGAGCAAGGCTCCCGGCGGCGGAGGCAGGAAGGGGCCTGACTCATCGGTGCCCATGGGAAGGAAATGGTTGCAATGACTCACGCGACGCGCCCCCCGCTGTGCCCCATGCCCAGCCCGGGCACCAGGAGCCCACGGGCGATGCCCCCGAGCCTCCCCCTGCACCCACTCCCATGCGGGTCACAGCAGCCGGGTCACCCCTCTGAGCGCAGCGACCCAGGGTGGTCCCGGCCGGCCGGGCCCCATGGCGCTCACCCCACTGCAGGAGCCTGCTGCCCTGGGGCTGGCACCTCCTGAGCCCCACGCACTCCAGGGGCCCAGAGCAGAGCCGAGAGCCCCACCCCAGGGCGCCCGCAAGCAGCCCCAGCGGCGCCCCAAAGGCAGAAAGGGGGCAGGCGAGCCAAGGGGGCGGGGGAAAGCCGTGGGGAGTGGGGCGCTGGGACGTGCCAGGGAGCAGCTGGCTGCATGCCCAGCGGGCCAGGGGCTCCTGGAGAACAGCCCAGGCGCCCTGCCCCGCCCCGCAGACACTGGGGTGGGCCCCACAGGAGCCATGGGTCTGGGACCCGTTTGTGGCAGGTGGGGCTGTGCTGCTCTGGGGGGACCCACCCAGCCCCAGCTCAGCAGCAATCCCGTCTGCGGGGCCATGGGCGGCAGTGCCAGGAACGATGCCCCGGTGCCCCCCGCTCCCTGCCTGAGGACCCACCTCTCACCCCACAGACACCCCCATCCCTGAGGGCTGCAGGACCAACGCCCAGACCCACGGCAGGCACGGAGCCGAGGGGCCATTCCAAACCCCCCTCCCCCCAAGCATTTCTGGAGCCTTGTGCTGAACCCCTCCAGAGCCCTGTGGGGACCCCGACCCCACCCCAAGGGGCAGCTCGGCCCCGTCACCCTCAGCACACGGCCCCGGAAGCGACGGGCTCCACCCAGCTCTGCCTCTGGGGGCTCAGGGCGCGCAGACTCCTGGCCAGGGCTAGGACGCCTGGGTTCCAATCCAGGCCTGGGCCCATGGGGGGTGGGGAGCCCTGATCCGCCTGGGATGGGGAGGGGTCTCCTCTAGGCCCCTGCGTGACACCCCCACAGTGAGCAGGCCACAGGCCAGTTGTGGGTCATGAACGGGAAGAGGAGGCTGGAGACGCCCTGGGATGCGTTAGGCCCCGCTGCCCCCCATACACAGCAGTTAGCCCAGGATAACATCTCCCTTGTCCCAGGTGTAAATGGCCATAGTCCCCCCCGAGAACCCTCCCCTCCCCCAAGTTAAAGGAAGAGGGGAACCCCCGCCACAGGCTGCCCCGGGAGGGCGACATGTCGAGTCTTGTCCAACCCGGGGAGCTGCCAGCCGCCCAAGGCCCGACATGGGCGCCCAGCGGGGTGAACCTCCAGGGGCAGGGCCAGTTTCCCCCACGGGACCCCAGGGGCTGCTCCCCACGCAGGAGCGGCAGGAAAGGGAACCCTGCAGGCGCAGACGGACACGCAGACGTGAGGGGGGGCACAGACACCCCCCTGGGGCTCAGCGCCAAGGGGGCAATCGAGCCCCTGGGAGGCTTCTCCTAGGCCCCCCTCATTCCAGCGTGGGCGCGATGCTCCCCATGCAGGCTGGGCGGGGCAGGAAGTGCCACTCCCGTGGGCAGGCAGGGCTCCCGGCGCCCGCCAACCACTGACGGGGGCACTAACCCACTGGGGCGGGGGGGGGAGCTGCCATGGCAGGGCACAGAGATGGGGTGGGGAGCAGGGGGCAGAGCCGGCAGGAACCCCCCACTCACCTCCTCTCCCCCCACAGCCCTGCTGACACCCAAACACCTCCCCCCTGCAGGGCCCCCTATCGCTATGGCTGGACATCTGGGCCCCTGGGGGTGCTCAGAGTGACCTGGGGGCCGCAGTGCCATGGGGGGTCACCCCCCAGCACAGAATGCCCAAGGGGTGGGCAGGGCAGAGCTCACAGCAGCTGGGGTGCCAGGGAGCAGACCGCCCCCCCAAGCACAGCACCAGGGCCTGGCAGAGCAAGGAGGTTCACAGCAGAGCTCAGCCCCCC